>BPLS01000470.1:313723-359469 GCA_019656275.1 Rhododendron kiyosumense | reverse complement strand
ATAATCAAAATTAAATAACCAAAAGTTACCACATCACTTTTTTAAATTACAGAAAAACTAAAAACTGTAAACATAGAAAAACTATTTAAAATATAAAATAATTTTTGAACTTTTTTCAAAACTTCAAAAAAAAAATAGTGTTAAGAAAAACAGCTTTTGCTAAGGTTAACAATGTAGAGGTCCACAATGGAATAATCAAAATTAAATAACCAAAAGTTACCACATCACTTTTTTAAATTACAGAAAAACTAAAAATTGTGAACATAGAAAAACTATTTAAAATATAAAATAATTTTTGAACTTTTTTCAAAACTTCAAAAAAAAAAAAAACAGTGTTAAGAAAAATAGCTTTTGTGTAACTACGGTTTTTGAAAAAATAGTGTTTATATAAGAAAAGATTTTGAGAAGAAACATTTTCTTATGCAGTACAAAACAATTTTTCAAAAAAAGAACAATTTATTTTGTATAAAATGTTTTTTTTAAAAACAGTTAAAAAACAAATTTTGGGGAAAAACAGTTTTTTAAAAAAATAATAAAATGTTTTTTTTTGAAAACATTGTTGAAAAAGAAAAAGAGGGGCAAAAATGGAAGAGAGAGAACATTTATTTTGTAATGATGTGTGTATTCGATTGAGAATGTGAAATTTATTAAATTTGGTTATTGGCAAAAGCTTGTTAGTTTTGGTTATTCAAAGTCCAAAATTTGATTATTTCTAAGAAGGTTGTTAAATTTGATTATAGCATTGTGAGTTATATTTTGCACAAATATTTTTAACTTTAAAAACCTATCACTTTTGGTTATGCCATTGTGGATACTCTTAGTAGTCCAATCCCAAGGCCTAGTATGGTTATCAAATGGGGCCTTAATGTTGATTCCATTATTATGCATTTTATAATGTGAAACATCGTCAAACACAATTTTTAAGTTCTTACTTTTGCATAGAGATGTAAGCTTGGTCATACATTTTACTATCATATATATTCCCATTAACCAATATTGATCCAAACTTTATTGTATATGATAATATTGTTCATAATATTTTTGCAATTTGTGTTGCCTTTCGTGTGTTCTAAATTTTATTGTAATATTCGCCCAACCCATACTCTTTTTTTTTTTTTCTATCAGGCCCAACCCATACTTGAATCCTGCATTCGTCTCGTAAGACAATATTTTCTGAGACAGAAACAAATGGTAACTAGGGCCAGCTACAAAACAGTGACATACTACAAAATAGTGACATAGGGAGTAACAATTAGTTCTAGGGGCTGATTCGTAACAAATAATTAATGTGGGGTTTGGTGAAAGAAAAACTATGTCTTGATTCTGAAAAGCCCCTATAAATCCAATTCTCTCACACCCGTTACCCATTACTTCACTTCACTCTATTTTACTCTCTCTCTCTCTCTCTCTCTCTCTCTCTCTCTCTCTAGAGACTATGGCAAAAGCTCTCGTCCTTCTGCAGCTCACACTGCTGCTAGCGGCCGCCTGCTTCACTGCCTCAGGGAATGAGGCAGAGGGAGTAGCTTTCTCGGCTCAGTCTCCCTCCCCTTTTCACCATTCCCCAATCTACCCTCCATCCGAATCCCCAAAATACCCCAACAGCCACCCTCCCTACCCCCACCCCCACCGCAAGCACCGCCACAAGATCCAACCCCCGAGTCAGCCACCGGTTCATCCCCCAACTCACTCACCGGTTCAGTATCCGCCGAGTTACCCCCTCCCCAAGAGAAGTCTTTTGGCCGTTCAAGGAGTTGTGTTCTGCAAGCCTTGCAACTACTCTGGGGTTGACACCCTTTTGGGAGCTACCCCACTCGTTGGTAGTACTATTTTTTCTTTTTCCAATGCCTTCAATTTCTTTTAGGCTTCGTTTATTTTGACGTAAATTGTTTTTTTTCCGCTGTTTGGCTAGAAAAAGGAGAAAAACATTTTCAAGGAAAAGCATTTTGCGGGGTGAAATTGTTTTCCTTTGATCTTGGTCGTAAGTCATTTTTCCATTTCACGTCCATGGTCCGACATTTCCCAAAACTACATGTTCCATTTTCTTCTTCTCTCAAATCATATTTGATTCAAAACAGAAAGAAGAGGAGAGAGAGTAAAAAATACTATTTCTAAGGGGTGTTCGGACAAATAAGCTAAAGTGGCTTATTTTTTGTCCTTATTCAAATTTTTTTCATATCACGTGGCTTACTGTCAATTTTTTTGGGATTATTGCATTCTCACAACGAGAGGAATCTAAAAAGTAAAAAATTTTGACCGAAATCCAATTTTTTTGAAATAAAGACGAAACAAGTGGCTTATTATTGGAGAGAAAGTCAGTGGCTTTTTTAGAAGAACAACCCCTAAATCAGCATTCTGTCATTGTTTTGAAAATTAATTTTTATATGCTAACTAAATACTGAAAAATAAAAGATAAATGCTTTGTTTGGATTGAGATTTGAAAAGTGTTTTTGAAAAATAGTAGGGGTAATGAGTGGAGAGAGATAGAGAGAAAAATGTGGAAAGTATGGGGAATCTAGGAGAAATTTTTTGAAAAATTCTTTTTAAATCGCGAAATGAACAAGACAAAAATTTGTTCTTTTGAAAAAATATTTTTCATTGTAAAATATTTTATACTAAAACAAACAGAACTAGTGTTTGTAGTTTTTGCTAATCGGTTTTTGTATGTACTCTCTCTCTCTCTCTCTCTCTCTCTCTCTCTCTCTGGGTGGCATTTGATTCTGGGTGATGTTGCTTGCAGGTGCTTCTGTGAAACTCCAGTGCAACAACACAAAGAGGCCACTGGTCCAAGAGGCCAAGACAGACAAGAATGGCTACTTCTACATGATGGCCCCAAAGAGGATCACCACATTTGGTTCCCACAAGTGCAAGGTCTTCCTATCCTCCTCCCCAATGGCCACCTGCAACAAGCCCACAGATCTCCACTACGGGATGCAGGGTGCCATCTTGATGCCTCCGAAGCTGCCGCAGCCGCCTCCCCAAGCCCCTGAACTGAGCCCTCTCTCACCCCGTGACGACCCAGTAGTACTGTTCCCATATGAACTATTCACAGTTGGGCCTTTTGCCTTTGAACCCAAAACCAAATGCCCACATTGATCTCTACATTGGATTCGTAGTTATGGGTATCTGTGTTTTGTGTTCTGATGAGCTACTACGTAGGTTTTTACTTATTGGTTCGAATTGTGTGTTATCGGTGACATTAGAATGTACTAATGTAGTGTAATTGGCACGGTTTAGTAGTTAAATATGAATAAAAATACGCATTTACCGGGGATGTTTCGCCAAAGTTTTAAATAATAGTATCAAGATACATAATGACAGTGACAGTTGGGGTGATTCGTAATGGGAATCGGTTTGGCATAGTTGTTAATTTTTAAGAAAATTATCTTTGAGAAAAAAAAAAATTGAATTCCATAGTGTCACCCGCAAGGGTCGAGTATCAGGGGTAACGGCCATGAATTGAATTGGTCTGTGAATCGGTAACCGACCGATACATGATGGGAACTGCACCGCATGATACGAATGTGATTATCCCTCTCATTGGTATATTGGGGTGTAACATGTGATTATCCTTTTCATCCGTATTTTTAAATCCTTGGTTTCAGCAAAACTGGTTAAATTAAATTAACTTGAAGAGTTATCAACAGGACTGTATCACTTGTGGCAGACATCCCAATTTTTCTTTTCAGGGAGAAGTAGGTCTTTCGATAAAGATTCACGAGTGTGTTTGATGAGTCTGACTTTGGCGTCGTGGTTCCATGCAGGTTTTTTTCCTGTTTTTTCTTTCGGTTTTTTTGTTTTGTTTTTGTTTTTTCTTGTATTTTCAGACAGATAGTGTCCATTTTATTGTACTATTTTATTATATAATATCTTCATTTTTTGATTGGTCAAAAAAAAGATAAAGATCCACGAGATTTGTGGCCAATAATTTTTGCTTGTTGCTATCAATAAAGGAAATTTATTTAATACTCCGTTTTTTGATAATCACACTTTAAAATTTATTTTGTGGTGTATTATCAAAATTGTACTATGTACTATATTTTAAACACCAGAAAGATAAATAATGGATGGTTCACATTCGATCAAAAAGTATTCAAAAAAATACTAAAAATTATGTGAAACTTAGGCTCCGTTCCAGAACACCTTCTTAAAAAATAAGTACTTATTTCACATTTTCAAACTCAAAAATAATGTAAATGAAAAATAATTTTTCAATTTTTTTTGCACCGTATTAAAGATCTCAATGAGATCTATCAAACAAGATCCATATTGATAGGAAAATAATTTGCGTAAGCACATGATTTTTAAGTTTGAAATTGCCTTCTTAAAAAATAAGTACTTATTTACCTTTCCGGAACGGAGCCTTAGCCTAGTTTTGGTGATTTTTTAATTTTGCGAAATGATTTTTGGACTACTCCATTTTTTTTTTGGTAAGTGTAGTCGGAATTTCGTCTTCCAATATTTTTGTTGCGTGTAATTTGAAACACCAAAAGACAACTTTAAAAGTGCATTTACAAAAAGTGGAGAGCAAAATTATTCTCATAAATTTTTGGTTAAAATAAATGAGATTGAAAAACCATCCTTCTTGACAAGATGACGTTTTTTATCAAAATTGAAACAAGCTCAAAAAAAAAACCCAATTCTACTAATTGAGGCGCGCGTAGGCTAAATCAATGAACCACATACATTATCCATTTTCCTTTGGAGAGATAGAGCCCTAAAAATGAGTATGGAGGGTGTACGTAATTTAGAGCATAGGATTCGAGATTTCGAGTGCAAGATTTTAAACAAGAATGGAGCTTTTTTCCCATGGCGCCTGCATGCACTGACAGGTTAACGTTACAAGACCTGATAATGGGTCAATGTGTAGAGACAGGTTTGAATGGTCTGTGGTGAGATGTCTGTCGGATACCCTGTTTTATGTATACAGGTTTAGGCTCCGTTCCAGAACACCTTCTTAAAAAATAAGTACTTATTTCACATTTTCAAACTAAAATATAATGTAAATGAAAAATAATTTTTCAATTTTTTTTGCACCGTATTAAAGATCTCGATGAGATCTATCAAACAAGATCCATATTGATAGAAAAATTATTTGCGTAAACACATAATTTTTGAGTTTGAAATTGCCTTCTTAAAAAATAAGTACTTATTCCTCTTTCCGGAACGGAGCCTTAACGTTGCCTCATTAATGTCAATTCTATCATCTTTCCTAGGTTCTCACGACCTCTTCTGTTTCACAAGCTCATTAAATGTCATTTTCACCTTTTCGAAAAAGCTGTACTTGCACCCCCCAAACCTCTGCAGATGGGTACCGACGGACACGCAAGATTTAATTCATGTCGCGAAGGATGATTGATGATCTTACTGGACGCATAATTATTCTGCGCCCTAAGAACACCATTACACGATGTCTCATTATTCACCACACATTTTTTTTTTCCATTTTTTATCATTGGAAAATGCCTTCAAAGGCATGCACCACACACTGTGTGGTTGGTTGATCATACACTTTCTTTGACCCCAAAAAAATTCCTCACCCCTCATTGTGGACCATAAATTTCTCTTGAATTCTACAACAATTGCTTGGGACATGGCGCGATGCCTCAGGGACATGGAATAATTTTTCCTACCTGATAAATTGCAAATCACACTCTTACCCATGATGAAGTGATTTCTCTCTCTTTTTGATTTACTTCCTCACCCGTCCCTATTCTTAAGTCCATTTTAGGAATTTTAAGTATTAAGGGAACACAATCGATCATTGCATTTTTTTAGTACTATTAATTAAAAAAATTAAAGGGTTTATGAGGACTTATTTTATCTATTACCCATTTAGTTTCCATATGGGATAATTTTTTTGGGACGAAAAAAAATGTTAATTGAGACTAAAGAATAATGACAGAGGAGTATTTTACAAATGTCAAGACCAAAATATGGTGTTAAAGTCCTCTTATCATAAATTTTAAACCGTTTCGTTCAAAATATTACGACGTAATTAAAGGTGACATTATTAGTAACTATAAATGTTTCTTGACAGCACGGGTCCATGTAGGGGTGCACACAGTCCGGATTGGTGCGGTTCTTTAGAAAATCAGTAATCGAACCATTTCAAACGGTTCTAGAAAATTGGGAACCAAAACCTAACCAATATATGCATGAAACATAACAAGAAACACATCGCAAGACCGGTCCGATTTTGGTTCAGTTCCGGTTCTATCCAATTAACATCCAAACACTTATTCATATGAACTCATAAAATTAAAAATTTAGAGCACCAAATAACTCATAGGTAAAATAAAAATAAAAATTTTATTAAAAACTTTCCTAACGAATAAGATTTCATGTATAAATAAATTAACTTTAGCATGAAAAGATTAACCTATCAAATTCAAATACATATTTAATTACACACATATAAGTATTTTTATATATAATAGTTATAAACGGTCTGGTTCGGTTCTAACCACAATTCTTTAATTGAGAACCAATAACCGAACAAAAATTAACGGTTCTTATTTTTTTGGAATCATAACCTGACTTATTAATTGCAAAACCGGATCAAATAAGACTGTTCTTCCGGGATCGGATCAGTTTTGCGGTTTAAGCGGTTTTCTTGAGCACCCCAAGGTCCATGTAGTGTAGTGCAAGGGTGCAGTGCAGGGGTATAGGGTACAATCAGGGTCATCTCGGTTTAGATTTCATCTTGGTAATGAACGTGTCAAATCTACCAGAGTCATGATGAAATTTAGACCATTAATTGCTGAGACGGATGACTCGTGCACTATACCTACACTACTACAGGGACCCCAAGTCCGTTTCTTTAACAGGAACTAGAGAAGATAATGAATGGTCTGATGAGTCTAATACAACACAGCAGCTAGCTAGGCAAACAAAACCAGAAATACAAATTAAACCAAAGTAAGAAATTATTGAAAACAAGTCAATTATTAGCTTTGTATTATCTACATGGGAGACAAATAAAAGCAGCAAGAAGGAGAGATTTTTAAAAACACAATTAGGAGAGAGAAGCCCCCCATGCTCGGCCAAATCATGATGTCACACTTCTAAATTAGTAGTCTACATTATTGTACCCACCAGACAAATAATATATAATAATTAAGTATCTCGTATTATGCCCAAAATAAATGTGAAACAAACATTGTGACACAATGATCGAGTGGAGAAAAGAAAAAAAAAAGAAAGAAATTACATGGAAGTTTTGATTTTCATCAACTTCAATAATGATAAAAAACGACTGATAAGATTGAATTCACTTGATGACTTGTTCTTTCTCTCTCGTAATCTTCTTCTTCTTCTTCTTTTTGGGACCATTTTTTTTTTTTTTGATATCATCTCGATCACTTAGCCCCTAGCACACCTTGTGATGCGACTGCAGCCACGGGAGTAAGGGTTAGCCCTTCCCCTCCTGTTGCAGTTGTAGTAGGACCGGCCACGTTTAGTGCATGGGACATTGTTTGCCCGAAGCGCACCGTAGCTGATAAACCTGGTAGATAAAAAATTATAACATTAACCAAATTGTTATCCGAAATATAATAAAAATCAATAATCGATAAATAGTGACATATGTGAGACACATAGGCATGGACGGCTCCAGAAAACTCAGCCAGGGGTGGCCTAGTCCTGAACTTTTATATGCACATTCTAAACGCAGTTCCTAATACATTCTTTAAGAGGGTCCCACAATAGAGTCCATCAAAACTTTCAAGTATGGATAATATTATTTTACCAAAAATAAATTGAAGTATATAAATACATGAAATTTTAATTAACAACATTAAGTTTTAATATTGTAACCGTTGTATAATAGGCTCATCATGAAATTCACCAAACACATGTTTGTTATTAGTTTCTTGCATGAATATGTTGTATAGCCTAAGTTCATGGTTGATGGGCGGTGGTTAGCTAAACCGTAATCGTTTATGCACGAAGTTCTTACTTGACGCATCACCAAAACAATAGAGAGCAAGGTTCGATTCTTAGAGCCACAAACAAAATACCTCTGGCGAGCAAGAACACGACGGGCTCCCTCAGAACCCATCATCATCTCTTCTTCCACGTCGATACAGTCGCCGACTTGTCCATTGCACGTGGAGACGTGACGAGACCGCAACGGGTCGATGTCGAAATGCGCAGCGCTTTCCAAGCTTGCCTCGTTGAAGGAGAACGAGGACTCGGCCACCGCGGCCAAGGACAGGAGGAGGAGGAACAAACCACCCCGGACGAGAGCCATGTCGGAGGGGGGTGAAAGCAAAGGATTCTGGAGGGAGAGAGGGGGAGAGAGAGAGAGATAGAGAAGAAGTGTTTTTGCCTTCGTTGCTAAATGCCCCTCCAGTTAAGGGACGGAGGAGGGATAGAAGGGGGGAGATGAATATAGAAAAAGAGGAGATGGTTGGTGGTGAGTTTTTAGTGAAAGATTTATGGTCGTGGTTTGGAGCTATTTTTGAAACCACTCCCCGTTTATTTCTCCTTGTTTTTCTATGGTGTTTTGATGATTGGATGGCTGTTTGAATTTCGTATAGCTAATCTATAACTGGCAAAGGACTCGAATTGGAAGGTGAAACCGTGTTAAAAGATCTTATTTAGTTATCGCAAGACCCTCGTGTGCTGTGACTTACCCCTTTATATGTGAATGACGTCTCTAATTGGACGTGAAACCGTGTAAAAAGATCGGGTCCTCGACTCCTCGCATGTGCGGTCCTTTATTATAGTGACGATGTCTCTAATTGGAGTGTAAAATCGTACGTGTTGTAGATGCTATACAAGGAACGGATGGGTCTCGCGTACTTGTTTAACTTTTACAGTTCAATATAACTATAATTAGAATGTGAAACCGTGTCAAAAGATGTAGCTTAACCTAGCAAATGATCATTGTACAAAGAGCTATGAGGTGATGCATCGTACTTTGCATTTAAAAACAAAAAGACTCAGCCCAAAGAAATTAGCCCAAAAAGTATCCCATTTGGGCCTCCAATGTAAGCCCAATTAAAGACCAGCACTGACTTGTTTTAATAGCTGCATGTCCAGTCTTTTCGGCTCCAATTGTAGCCCAAAAGGCAGAAAGAAGAAACGATATTTGCATTTCAATGGCTTCTTACTTTATCAAAATTAGGGGCAGGATCTTCTTGATCTTTGAATTAGCACAATATTTAGAAAAAGCAGGGTCATTAGTCTAACCGTCCCAATACAGTATACACGTCAAATGTGGTAGATATAATTGGCGTTGTGTTATTGTGTTTTTGCACTAACCGATTCCTTAGTTTTTTTTGTCACATGGTATACATCAGCGAAGGTTAGCGAGTTAGTCCATAGAGGTATCCTTAAAATAAAAAAACTATTCGGATCAAGTCTTTCCTGATCATTTTTTTTTTTCTGATTTCTTGCGGGTACCCTTAAAATCACGTACGTTCTAATCACTTTGAATGGCTCGAATCGTCACAATTTGATCGGGAAAGGGGAGTCCCGCACGGTAAGGTCGTGCGGGATCCCTTAAGAGATCTAGACTATATGTGTGTGTGTGTGTGCGCGCGCGCGCGCACACGTCAAATGTGGTAGATATAACAGACGTTTTATTGTGCGTTTTGCACTAACCAATTCCTTAGTGTTTTTTTTTTGATAACCCTGTATACATCAACGAAGGTTAGCAAGTTAGTTTATAGAAGGATTGGAGGTTGTCTATAGCTCTAAACCCCAACTGCCTCTCATGGGCCTCCATTCAAGAAGGCGGTGGGTGGTATCAACTGAGCTAAGAGCTCATTAGCAAACGATTCCTTAGGGGGTGTTTCCAGAAGGGAATAAGTTGAGGAGATTTTGCTGTTGACAATTTGTTAGTGGTTTGCATTAACGAATAAGTTGTAGAAAAATG
Organism: Rhododendron kiyosumense; assembly: GCA_019656275.1. Taxonomy (NCBI): domain Eukaryota; kingdom Viridiplantae; phylum Streptophyta; class Magnoliopsida; order Ericales; family Ericaceae; genus Rhododendron; species Rhododendron kiyosumense. The sequence continues at coordinate 349,586 of BPLS01000470.1, read as the reverse complement.
TTAAGTTGTTTTCATTAACAATAAGTTGAAGATAGGTATATGAGTGAAAAATTGTTGAAAAATATTAAATTGTTTCCACTAACCAATTAATTAATTGTTGCTTAGTATGAACAATTAACAAACTAAAATGCTAAAATTTGTTACTTAGTGTGAACAAAATGCTAAGATGGCATAAATTGTTGCTTATTTTTATTAGCAACAAACAAACACAGAAAAAAAAGAAAAGAATCTAGCACTCCTCAATGATTGGTTTGATGATCGAGCGTTTTGGGTCAGATATTGCTCAATTTTACTATCACTTTATTAAGAGAAATGATTTTGCCACTCCCTTTTTTGTTAACGTCACTCCCCTGTAAATGTATTTTTGCACAAAAAATACACTTGTAGGAGAGTGATGTTAACAAAAAAAAGAGTGGCAAAATCAGCTACCTTTATTTATTGCAAGTTGAAAAAAGGGTTTCATTTTATAATTTCATGAGGAAAGATAGATTGTCATTGTCATTACATAAGATATGAATAGATTTGATAAAGTTTTTCGCTAACAAACAAAACTTAATTGCCAATAGGATAATAGGATTCATTGCTCCTTAACCCTTACTATTGACTTCTCTCCAAGGAGCTCAACTAGTGTGATTACATTTAATTTGTGTTTCATTGCGAAAATTAAAGAAAGCTCCAAGTTTAGTAGTTAATATGCACATAACATTATGCATAGTGCTATAAGCAACCGAAAGAGCAGAACTAATTATTTAGTTTCTTTCTTTCTTTTTTTTGCTACTCAAAAGGTTGACTCGGACGACCAACGTAGTTGATCCCTTTTGGACATGACTATAGGGGAATCCAACTGCCCTAGAATGTTAGGATTTTGAGCCCTATTTTACAAGGCTAAAGGAAAAAGATTTGTCCATTACCACTTTGATCGTGAGACCAGTATCCAAAACCCCACCAATATGCAAGTGGACATGAGACCACCACAACCCAACCATCTCGTCCAAAATTGACTCAAACTCAGGACCGGTGGGGGGAGGGGTTTTATCCCGATTGCCTTAACCATTTGAACTACCACCCCGGTGGTTCTTTAGTTAGTTTCTTATGAAACTTATTGGATTATGCTTGTCCTTTTACGTACATATACTAGACTTATTTTTTTAATTAGTAATTTTGTTTTATTAATTTTTGAAGATGAAAATAAAGATTAAAAGGACTCAAGACACAACGGCATCACAACAAAGACCATATGACCCAACTTTGTTAGACTTATTGGTCAAACTTGTTTAGTGGATCACCGATCACTTGTTAATGCTTGAGTGGTCAAATTTTGGACCATTTGAGCTAATGAGTTAATGACATGTATCCAAATAAATTTGGGCATGACCGAGTTGAGCCAATCAATCATTACACGTGGCATCCGAAAAACATTGATTGGTAATATGTACATGTCTCAAATAGAAAATATCTCCTTCTTTGATGGGGAACATGCTAGGAAGTGCACTCCTCTGTAATTCTTCAGAGTGATCACATCTTGAATATAATGTCCCATCTGATACCAATATATGGATAATGGATCGATTTTCGATTTTCAAATATGGAACTCATCATTCAACCATTGTGTTAGTGACACATACCCAAAATGCAATTCACAATGCGAATATTGTAATAATTGATGCTCGATGTTGTTGACAGGAGCGGATCTAAAGAGAGACAGCTGGGTATCCCATGATTATTTTATGATCATAGGATAACCTTTTGTTTTGTCATGTGAATAGTGCTAAATTATTCGTGCCTAAAGACACAACGCAACACCTTTTGAACAGCTATTGAATTGACATTTTCTAGTATTGACCATCCAGATCAACGAATTCGATTTCTCCACCACAATACCTAATGGGACGTCATTGTATAATTTTCTGCAAACCTGAATCAACCACCCATGCACAATGAGCTCATGAAATTCAAGACCGTGAAAGTAATAAACATGACACAAGCACCCTTACAATTACTTAGCAAGCGCAAATCATCTGTGTCAGTGTAATTGAGTTGGGGGGCTGCTGTGTGCCGGGCCAAACGGTGTCTTTTCGAGTCCAAAAACTTGATCCGAAACATTCACTTGAAAGATCTCATTGTGCACTTTTTTTTTTTTTAATCTGAATCTCGTTGTGTACTATGGCCCTGCAAAAAATCAAGTCGACCGAACATCGATAACCTAGTGAACGAATCACTCTTTTTGACTTATTTTTTGGCCTTAGTACTTTTGACATTGATGACAATACTGTAAACAGATGATTCGTTCACTAGAGGTTATCGATGTTCGATCAACTTGATTTTTTGCAAGACCATAATATGCGATGAAATCTTTCAAGTGAACGTTTCGGATCAAGTTTTCGGGCTCGTTAAGATGCTGTTTTGACCGGCACAGCACAGCAGCCCCTTCCCCCCCACTCCGCTTGATACCATGTCAATTTTAAACTATGCATTTCTGGGCATGGACCGAGATGTGCGAAGCAATGAAGCAAACATTACACCTGGCTTCACAAAATATTATTTATATCCCATTTTCACCACACAAAATATATATATATATATAGTTATATCTCAATCTTCAAAATATATCCGCTTTTTTAAATTTTTTTTGAATGTGTCAAATGCCAATTGTCCCCTTCTTGATGATGGACACATCCATATGATAAGGATATTACGACGAGGCTCCCCCATGCCGAAATTGGTGCAGTTTCTTTTTCTCTCTGTTGCCGTATGATCACGGTCACTGGTTTGGATATTAACGTTTTGGTTTCCTTTTTCTAGGAGACGGGAACATATATTCATAATCAATCAGTACAAATGATCCAAAAGGTTTCACGTGGCTATCACGTCATGCCATTCGGCTTAAAAAACGCTGGGGCCACCTTCCAAAGGATGGTCTATTTGTTGTTCAACTTACTATTCGGATAAATTATGGAATGTTACATCAATGATATGGTGGTAAAAAGTATTGAGGTAGAAAACCATCTTGCCCACTTGGCCGAGGTGTTCACCATCTTGAACCTTGGTGGTTGTTACCAGATATTGTGTATTGGGCATCATCTGTCCAGCTTGCACCTTGGTGAGGCTGTAGTGACGTATTACCCTCCCATGAGTAGGAGTTACTCCAAAAGAACGCCACAGTAAGCTTAACTCTTTCAATTGGAGCACTGGCTCACTGGTTGAACATACTATAGCAGTTGGGAGCTCCTCTTCCCTGAGGAGAATTGCAACTTTGATCTCCCCCTCCCAATCTTTGAATAAAACAAAACAAACGAATAAAAATTTGCCAAACTTAAAATAGCCGCAATTTTGGAACCCACCGATCCACTCGTGGATCATACAAGGCATTGGATTGTATGAGTCATGAAGCAATAAATGGGGCTTTGAATTGGACCAAAGCATTAACCTAGCAACTTCCATTTCATTGACTTCTGTGTCCAACATATGATTTTTCTTTTTTTGGACGATTAATTGCTCGGCCATGTTGCTTTCTCTTCAGAATCATCTTCGAGTCATTCGACGGCCATGATCTACCTACTCCATAATAATCAATGGCTTAATTTGTACGTACTAGTGCCTAATGGGACCCTAATTAATATTGGTCATTTACCAGGGCGGATCATGTATATTCAACACAACCACTTTGGAAGTGTCCTAATCTAGGACCAACCAGAATTTAGTGACTTTTTTAACCCTTAAATTGTTGAAAAACGTCCAGTTAACAATCACACCAGCTTAGAACCGGGGCATTTGGCCCAACGGTTACGTAGTTCTATTTAAAATACAATGTGATTGTGGGTCAAATCATACGTAAAGAAAATTAAGACTTGTGTTGATGGGTTGGGTAGGAGTCGAGGTAATTATGATTTCTTCTAATAGTCTTACTGGAAGAAAATACCCACCAATTGGATGTTTGAAAAGGAAAAAAGAAAACCATCAGTGGGAGATGCTGTCAAACATCTCTATGTATAACTGTGCAGAATGGTTCATTTAGTCGCTTATCTCAGCAATCAGAGGTTCGGATCTTAATTAAATAATACACAGTTCAAATTTGTATGTGCTTAGATTCGATTCGAGCCGTCAATGTTGAGATAAATGGCCGAATCTACAACTTGACAGCATCCCAGAACCTTCGTGATGCAGCTTAAGGTTGTCAACATCAAGTAAATGCACAAGACACGTTATTAGCTTGCCCCCTAAGCGTAAACGAAGTGAATAAAACTATTAAATACCTGCAATAATGACATTGGAAATTTAGAATATTATATCCCAAACAAACAGTGAATCGCTTCTATTTATTAATAAGCACCGGAAAATAAAAATAAAAGAATAATCCCTTCTATCCGTTAACTGGGATTACAAGGAATCCTCCTAGTCTAGTCTGGGCGAGATAAAGTGATTATGGATAATCTATGATGATAATCCACTTTAATAAACCCTTTCTTAAGCCTATCAATTCGGTTTTATTTTTTGAAAAGAAGAAATCTTTCTATTATTAGTATGTCTAAAGAAAATTGGATTCTCTCAAGGTGAAATAAATTGTATGCCTCAATAAAGATTTTATTTTAACAACTCGATACGTTTGTTTTTTCAAAAATCTTATGCCTTGTTTGGTTTGGTTTTTGAAATTTTTTTTGAAAAATTGTAGGGGTAATAAGTGGAGAGAGATAGAGAGAGAAATGTTGGAAGTAGGAGGAATCTAGGGGGAATTTTTTGAAAAATTCTTTTTGAGAAGGGAAGAGAACAAGGCTTAGCAATTAGTCCGGTGACTATTACCACATATCTTATTATATTTATTTAGAAAATAAGTTCTCTAATTTTACGATCGTATATTTTTTTTGGGTGAATAAGATATATTTTATAATTGTATATATCTTCTGTCTAACATACACAAAAGCCAAACATTTTAAATTTTGAAATCAAAATTTAGAATTTTTCCGATCGCTAACTTCAGGACCTCAGAATTAGTCGATACGCGTTCAAGCTCTCATACATCCTGTTATTAATCCTCTATATTCAAAGAAGGTTAGCATTTGCCTTCAATAATCTACCCAGGGGAGCTTTTCCTACACAATGGAACTAAACCAGATCATCATTATGGCTTCTCAGGCCAATAAAGCACAAAGCTAGCTCAAGAGATGGCAAAAAAAAAGATTAAAGAAGGGCAAGATAGGAATTTCATCTGCCTCATCAAGTTCCTGGGTCCCACCAGCCCACTTTTCACTTTGTCTGCTTCACAACAGAGCATCACAAGTGGCCAAAGGGAGCTCATTTTCTTCCAACTTCAACTTCTCCCCGCTACTTCTCTCTCTCTCTCTCTCTCTCTCTCTCTCTCTCTCACTCTCTCTGTTCTTGGCTATTTTCCTGAACTGTTAAAACCCCCTTAAAGTCTACTGTATTTTTCTTGGGGGGTATATTTAAGATTTTATTGACCAAGAAAAACAACCCTTCAAAGTCTTAGCAGCTCCTTTGTTGAGCTCTTGTGATTTCTCTCTCTTTGGATGGTCTTATGCAGGTAATATTCTTTCCTTAATTCTATATTATCTCCGTTTGAATAGGATTTTTTTTTTTCTCCTGATGCTGCTCTGGTGGATCATAGTTGTTCTACTTTGATGCTTTTAATTTTGGACCTTTTGGTGTATTAATTACTCAAGTTTGCAGTTTATGATTCTTCAACTGATGGCTTCTTTGCTCGCAACAGTGGCAATGGCTTGCCTCTGAATTAGTAGGTGAGATTTCTCTTTGGCTGCCCTTTTCATTGTTTTTAATAATTATCAGGTCAACTTTAAATATTGTATATGGTAGATGACTATTGGTTAAATTTGATTTAACTGAATTCTCCATGTTAGAAGCTTTTTGGGTGTCGGTGCTACTGGATGGTTATGAATTTGTAAGTGAGGGTAATGATCATGCTAGTGACTTGACTGACTTTAGGCCCCCGGAATTAGTTGGGGTGCGCTAGCTGGCCTAGACATCCGGTTATCTCCCAAAAAAAAAAAAATGATCATGCTAGTTATCATCTTCGGTTTAGTTAATTTCTCGGAATTTATCTTTTGTGTTCGGTTTCCTTTATAATTGGGTATACTGTTTTGGGGATATTATTGAAGTAAAGAGAGATCATTAGAAAGGCCTTTGGTATGCGTGGAAAAGCTTTTGAAATACAATGCTTAAATCCAATGTTGTCTGTGATGCTTTCTCCTCATTTAAGAAAACTTTGGAATAGAAGAAATGGATGTTGAAAAATCGGCCAAACCACTCACTTGAGAAGCACAAAAACAATCAAGAAAAGAACAAAAACAAAAAGTGTACAGATTACATCGGCTACATGTGGCATGTATTTTTGTCCTTGGGTTTACATCACCCGTTACCCTAATGCCAGTCTCTAGGTCTCCAACATAGTCAGTGAAGTGACAGTCCAAAGCCGAATCAACAAACCCAAGAAGGGGCCTATGGGAAATCCCTAGTACTTTCATATATATATTCTTTAGACCTTATAGTGTGGTCAGTAACCTTGGGAATAAGCTTATATGGGGTCTGAATAGATTATATAGGTGATATATAAGCTGGAAACCTGAAAATTGCTGATGTCAACTCATCTCACCAAGCCTTTGTCATTCAATTTTGGTTGGGTATCTGAATCCATTTTCTGACAACACCAACCATGTTTATGTTCTTATCAGAGACAAAAAATAGCTAGCGAAGCGATAACTGAGAGAATACCAATGGTGGATATATTAAGAATACCAATGGTTCATAGACAGATTTGTGCCTCATCTGATATGGGTAGTTGCATTTCTCTCTGTTCATCATGTAATAAAAGAAGACAGCAGTTTGCATAGCTTAATCTAGAGGTAGACTAAGGACATATTAGCCAGAGGTCAAGAGTTTAAGTTACCCTCCCTTTATCTTTTCTTCTCCCTCCAATTGCTGATGGATGGATTCTTCAGTTTAGGACGGCTGTACTGCAAAGGAGACACGTTGCACTCCAAAACCAAGAAGATTTGCCATAAGTGAGAAGATTTCTGCTCTCATCATGAATCTTGATTCACCTGTTCCCATCAAAGATCCAAAGGAAAGGCAGAATCCTCTGTTTGAGGTAAATTCATGAATCCAATTGGATCCTAGTATTCATTTACGTGACACATCTTGTACTATTATCCAATCATCGAAGTACAATCATGACTGTTGAAGTTGTTGTATATTCAGGTGATTACCACAGAAAAACAGTTATGGGCATTGGTCCACTCCAAAGGTCTATTGCCGACAGAAGTTCAAGATTTGTATCACAAGGCTCGTTCGGGTTATGAAAAAATCATATTGAATGATCAAGAAGAGGTGGAATATCAAGATGTTGAATATTCTTTGTGGAAGCTTCACTATAAGCACATTGATGAATTCCGTAAAAGAATTAGGCTAACTTCTGCAATTACTGACAGCCTGAAATCATCGACTCCACAAAATGCTGCTAATGTGCAGATCAGCATTGATTCGCATGCAGAACATTTCAAGTCCTTTCTGTCAGAAGCAACTGAATTTTACCAAAATCTGATCACCAAAATGAGAAGACAATGTGGGCTATGTGAAGATCCTTTGTTTTCTGATGATGGTGGTGCTTCGTGTATTGTTGACCCTACGAAATTGGATAAATGTCAATATTCATGCCACCGCTTTTTAGTTTGTCTTGGGGATCTAGCTAGATATAGGGAACTGTGTAAGAAGCTGGATTCTGAGAGACATGATTGGTCAGTTGCAGCAACTCACTACTTCAAATCAACATTGTTTTGGCCAGATAGTGGTAACCCGCAAAATCAGGTATGTATTTCCATGTCATGCTACTCAGCTCCAAGGATCAACAGTTCATTTGTAAAACTTTCTGAAAGTACTTTTCACAAGAATCACAACACATAGGAAACAGGAAGAATATTATGGAAACACATGAAAATGGTTTGGATGTTTCAACGGGAAAATGTAACCGAAATTTATTCCTTTCCCAGCTCAGGATCTGATTGTTTTTATTAACACTACAATGCTTTTGGGTTTATACGTGTAATATTCACTTTCTATGTGTAGTTGGCACTATTGGCAACATATATTGGAGATGATTTCGTTGCCTTGTACCATTGTATGAGAAGTTTAGCCATTAAAGAACCTTTTCCTGACGCCTGGGATAACCTTAGTTTGCTCTTTGAAAAGGTAAAAATGTTCTTCCACCCTTTTGTTTCTTCTGAATTTTCTTTTTTCGATGTTCTATGGTTTTGTATATCTTAGTATGTCTCTCTTTGTGAGTTTTCAGAACAGGTCATCTCATTTGGATTCACTGTCTAAGGCAGCCCACTTCGACTTTTTGAATCCCTCTGAAAGAAGTACCTCACTTACGGAACTACGATCTAGCAATGGTTCTGCGAATGATGATATGCCGCTAGCCACTGAACACATTTCCTCCACGAAATGTGATCTCTGGCCTCTTTTTGTGAGAATGACAAGTTTATTTTTCATTGAATCCAGGTACTACTTGCAATATTGGGTACTGTAGTATATCCACGTGCCACTTTGTTTCTGACATGGGGTATACATGTAGAATTTTGCAATATAAACCTTTCTCCCTTCTGTGGACTGTGGTTACACTGCTTCATGTCTGCCGCTTTAACAACGTATTAGCACTTACTCCTCTTTTGGTTCTGCAACCCTCTTTCCTATTCTTCTTTAGAGATTCAGTTAGGTTGCAGTATTTTCTTCCAGGCCCTGTGCACTACTCTAATTACCTAGTCCTGATTATATTCATGCATTCTTCTACTCCAACTCACATGTTGACGGAATGTTTGACTGATCTGTGGGAATTTATATTGGCTGAAAAAGTAAAATAAATCTCCTAGAGTTCAGGTCAAGAAATCTCCTAGAGTTCCTTCCTACTGTTTTGTGGGGTTCCTGTGCTATAGTTTGTGTCTTTAAGATGTGACAGATCAATTAATCAAATTGAACTTGTGATTTTCCTTCTACTGCATAGTTTTTAATGGATGACAAAATAAGGGCCTTATTTAATTCTTTGGGGCCTTTATGGGTGTTATCTGTAGGGGTTCTTATTTGCTCATTATTTTTGCTTATAGTTTACTCACAGATTATGCATGTAAATAGGCATTTTGGAGGACATTACAAGAGTCAGTAGTGGCATGCTCTTCCCTTTCACTAAATCGCTGTGTTGTAAATCGGCTGTGCTAATCAAGACAAGTAGACAACTGAAACAGTGAGCGTAAATAAAATAGTGTTTGCCAAACTTTGGGGGATGTTGGAGCAATTATCCATGGTTACAACTAGGAGGCTCATGCCTGGGTGATCATATTAAGGGCACCTGAACATCTGCAATAGTTTTAGGACTCAGGAAGATCCTTGTAAGAAAAATATTGTCAAAATGCTATCACCTTATGCATTCGTGTTACAAAGCATATATTTCATACTGTGTTTCTATCTGAGAAATGATGTAGGGCTAACTAGTGTGATATAATGCAGCTTTGAGGAATTTCCTTGCACTTTTGCATCCACCATGAGAGAGTTGGACTCTCTGTTGGCACTAGACGACACCAAACTAAAAGCCTCATTGGAGTCCTACCAAAATATGGATTCATCCAGAACTGGCCCTTATCGAGCTCTTCAAATGGTCTCTGTACTGATATTCATCATTGATAGCCTGACTCAAACCTCAGATCACAAGGAGTCCATGGAGAAAAACAACGTCCAGCAGCAACTTATCTCGATAGAATCATCGTTGACTGCTACATTCATTTGCCTTGGTCGCCTTACTGGGAGATGTCTGAAGGGTAACAGTGATTCTGTGGAACATAGTCCCCTTATGCCAGCTGTGCTTGTGTTTGTAGAGTGGTTGGTTGGAATGCTCGATAAACTAGAAATATATGGTGGTCATGAAAAAGTTGGAAGGGCTATATCTTACTTCTTTGATGCTTTTGTTGGCCTTCTGAACCAACTTGATAAGAGCGACAATGAATTCAATTGTCAAGAAAAAACTGCTGCTCTTTGGGAAGATTATGAATTGAGGGGGTTCACACCACTATCTAATGCACGTGCGTCATTATACTTTATGACTGATCAGAAAGTTTTTGGGCATCACGATAGTAGAGATGGATGTTGTGGTGGTCGGTTATTTCGTGCTGCCATGAGAATTGTGGACAGTTCAAAGTTAATTTTCTACGATCATTTGGGTAGAAAATTCTTTGCAACAGAATCAGAAAAGTTGGCAGACCAGAGAGAAGCAAAAGTACTTCAGTCTAACTCAGCTCTTGGAATTATAATGTCCGGGAAGCAAAACTGTGAAGCTGCCGAAGAAGATGGCAGAGCCACGATTAGATTAAACGAAACTCGGCTGTGCAAAAATGGAAAAGCTGGTGCTGTAGATGAGGAAGAAGTCATACTCTTTAAGCCTATTACAAGATACAACTCGGCACCACTCTGTCCTTCTGCTACAGAAGATGAAATGTTAAAGGAGTGTAAAATGAAGGACCAACCAGCACCCTCTGATGAATGCTTGCGCCGTGCCACATCACTGTTTGCTGCACAAGACCAGACCCAGAACGATCATTTTAGTTTCCATTTGGATGATACTAATTTCAGATACAAGCAGCCATTAAAGCAGCAGGAGCCGCTATTGAAGGACTCACCTGCATACCCTTCTGGGCCACCCTCACTCAGTTCTTGGGTCTTCAACAGAGAAACTTCAAACACAGAAAAGGAGAAAGGAAGAAATGACACCTATAAATCGGGCTTAACCCCCATTGCAGAAATACCTTCTGATTCTTTAACCGGTCTCTCTATTGGTGAAACTGAGGATTCTCTTATTGACTCCATGTATGTTTCTCCTCCTAGTTATGCAACTCCAATGCCTTCTGCTCCATTACTTCCGGATGATGCTATTTGGTTCACTGGAAATCCCTCTAGTTTTTCCGAAGTCAAGAGCAATGGGAATTTCCTGAAAGAGGGAAATGGAATTCTTGGTGCACCACCCCTAAGCAGTTACTCAAATTTCTCTGCTACTCACGGGCCATTGGGTGTTGCATACCAAGCGGTGGGTGGAATGAGCTCTTCTGAGTGGCTTTATCAGTACTCGAACCAAAATCTCGGGAGCTTCTATGGCTATGATGGGTCCCGGTTTGATCTTTGCGACAGGTGGGGGAATCCAGTGTGTCCTAACCGTATGGTGTTTTTGGAGAGCCCGCGTCTGTATCCAGGGTCTCCTTTAAGTTACAGCGGAGATAAAGAAAGAAGGGAGATGGTTTTTCGTAATTTCCAGAGACCGAGCCCTCACGGGTGTGCTGGCGGGACAGAGCTTGGAGCTGAGCAACCACCACTTCTTCACTACCTGAAAGAGAGAGAATGGCAGTTGCAGCAGCAACAGCAGGTGAGAGGCCCTGCATACATGGGGAACTAAGCTCATCACAAGAATACTACACGCACTTTGCGGAACTGAGTGCATTTCCCAAAAACAAAACGCAGGAAAAAGGGCATAGAGAATCAATGTGCAGTTCAGATTCATGTCAGGTATCGGTCAGATTCAAATTTGTGTTTCTGTGTTCTCAGTGCCTGGAAGGAATGAATCTGAGCAGCGTATTGGTTTTTGTATGCTCTTTTTTTTTTGTGTGCATTTTTTGGGGTCAAAGATTCATGGTTTTTTGTTTTGTTTGGGGGGGTGGGTTGTTTATATGATGTATGTAGATTATCCAAGATGGTGTACATGTCAAAACTAGTAGTATAGATTGCACAGTACGCCCTCCAAAAGAGCGGCCTATGGAGAGCAGTGGCGGACGCAGAATTTGTACTTAGCGGGGGCCCAAGCGACGTGTATTTCTACACTATAACAATTACTATATGAAGTCACTTGCTAGGTTTGACCAAGAGACCAAATTGTGTGTATACATGTATTTTTAGAATGTCATCTTATATAATTTTTTTTCAATACCGGCCTACATTTTTATACTTTTTTGATTCATGTCGTCGAAATGAATAATTAATTCAAAAAATTACAACAAAAAAGTTAAACGAAAAGTAAAAAAAAAAAATTTAAGTTTACAAGAATGCACCCTTAAATAGCTTATCTTGTATGTTTTCCTGTCATATTGTGCATCAAACAAAGTTGTAGACAGTGAGCTTACGTGAAAAATTTGGAAGAAAGCAAATTTGTTTGTCCGCGTGCATTGCTATCGTACCCAAAAAAGTGATTTGATCCATTTATTTTATTTATTGAATCGTCGAGCTTATGCTGATCGAACACAATGATACAAACCCTTTGATAGAACTCAACCTTGAAAACTAGCTTACATGGAGAGGGTGCCTAAGAGTTTATATGCACATGACTAATCCCATATTATGTGGGACATTAGGATCGTAACACGAAACATAGTTGTATTAAAACGATTTACGAGCTAGTATGAATTTGGGACAGAATTTCTTGACGAACATGTTTGATCAAACTCTCGATCATATCGCCACCAATGTCCAACTCGATGAATCAAACAATATGAATGGTACAAATAAATTTTTTTTACTTGCGAAATAGACTCTATATTAGCCAGGTCACAGTAGGGTTTGTTGCGCCCGACTCATAGTAGGCCCAAGAAACAAGAGAGATGTTACATATACTACCATTCATCCACTACACCATCCACTACATTTTTTGTGGGGCTCATCCCAGCTCCCAAAAAAATACAAAAAAATGTCCATAAATTTTAGAATAATATTTTATGGGGTCCTATAAAAAATCAGCTCTAACGAATATCGGTAAGTATTATTTCTTGATTTGTAGGGACGAAATTGTTTAACTGCACAGTTTCGCCCCTACGAATCAAGAAATAATACTTACTGATATTTGTTGGAGCTAATTTTTTACAAGGTCCCATAATATATTATTTTAAAATTTATGAACATTTTTCTGTATTTTTTTGAGACCCGGGATGGGCCCTACAAAAAATGTAGTGAATGGTGTAGTGATTGGATGTAATGTACCTAAACTTATTGAAGAAAGAATAGAATGGATCCATGTAAGGGGGCCTATCAGTGCGTCATTATTCAGTGCTCTTAATACAGTGTCACTAGTAACGTATGGTGGAGCAAGCCTTCAGAATATTACGTGGCCCTATCCTAAGAACAAGTAATAAATTTTCCCAATCATCTTGTTTGAAAATATATATGATATAAAGGTTGATTAGTGAAGCCTACTTGCGAACTTGCAACTAAATATTTGATCAGTGTAAATTTATAACGTAATTAATCTTGCAGCTGGTTGAATTTTTGCAAGCAATTTTAGATCAAGCAATGCTACGGACATTAACAGAAGTACGTGCACAAATCCGAGCACAGATGTATCTAAATCATCTGATTTGTGCGGAATCATGTGGAACCACCATACATCTATTTGTTTAAGATACATTTATGTTCGAATCTGTACATTTTTATCTATTTCCGTAGCATCTTTTTAGGTCTTTTTATCTTGCTTTCTTCTTCTTTTTTTTTTTCTATCATTAAATCTCAAGGGATTTGGCCAAGTGTACATACGTAAACAAATATGTGTTTGTCCTCTATGAGGTCGCATGTTCAAATCTCACCGAGGCAAACATTTCAAACCTTCGGGTCACTATAGGGTTTGTCCGGTCATTAATTAATTCAAGACCCCAGAATTAATTGAGTTGTGTAAGTTGACCTGGAATATAAGTAAGAAATGAAATCTTCTCTTTCTAAATATTGAGATTATTTCAATGACAAGTTAATTTATGTAGGAATATTTTATTTTATTTTATTGGATTTCTTTCGAAAAATGGTGGAGGTCCACATTATGCATGTGTGGCACTTGGGGTCCACATATTACCCACAGAATACAATATAGTAGGTCCCATCAATAAATCTTCATTAGTTCCATAAATTGGAATTTAATGCACATACTTCAACCATTTTCATTTTATTACGATGACCTTTAAGCTCCAAAACAATTCATAAAAAATATTCCATATAGGGAAAGAAAAGAGATTAGTCATTAAATAAATGCTTTAGAGTAATGGCATTCAAGACTTTGGTTCAAAACTGAGGTTTAATGAATCAAGATTTCATGCTAATCTATGAGTGTGCTATAGATTGTACCATTATTGAACTTAAAGGATAGTGTCTCTCTTTAAGTTACTAAAGGATGCATGTGCAAATGAGTCGAGATTTTTAGTGTTCAAGCTCGATTCGCATATTAAATGAATCTAAATTTGTTCACAAATGAGTGAAGCCCTTAACGAGCTAAGTTCAATCCATTTGCTAAACGAGCCTAAGTATAAGGACAGAATAAAAATTTCATATGCCAAGGGGCCACAACATAAACAACGTACACTTTTATTAAGTCATAAATTGTATACAAATCAGCAGGGAGCCAACATGTGTAAAGGCTTTAAAATATGAGAAAATTATGGGGTTTCCCAAATAAGGGTGGCCCTAGCCCCAATAACCCAACCCCTAGCTAGTTGCATCTTTGAGCTTCTCTATCAACGAGCTAAGTCTATACAATCAAGTTGAGTTTTTTCGAGCCAAGTCGAGTTTTAGAGTGTTGAGCTCAGTTTATTTACCAAACAAGCATAAAACTCAAACTCAAGCTAGGCTCGATCACTAAACGAGTCGAGTTGAGCATAGCTCGAACGGCTCGCAAATAGCCCTGCTAATAGGTCTTGTTTGGGCCATGGGGCTTATTACAAGTTGCATTTTGATAATCCGAACCGTTAATATTTTTAGATTGCAACTGTTGGATGCAAATATTTTTAGATTGCAACTGTTGGATGCAACAATTAATTGTAGCCAAATGGTTTTGAAACTTTTTTCGAAAAAATAATGAATGACCAATTTTCAAAACTATATTTATCCTATATTTTTATGCTCCATTTGGAAAAATATAGGAGGAAATCCCAAGGCTAGTTATCTTCATGATCTCAAGAAGGGGTAAGCATTTGACGAATTTCCAGCAATGCCCTTGGCATGCCAATTTATTAAGGATGCTGAACTTTGGTGATCTCATTGACGAAGACATAATCTGACTTCAGTTATGTCAATTGCTAGTAGATTATGGGAATACATTTGCACTCCACAAGTAATTTATGGTGAATGAGATTTTCATATTCGGGATTTCGTTCATACACAAGTCATTTAAGATTTCGTTAGTTGGAGATTCATTCACACTAATGAGTCCAACGCACAACTAGTTCATGCAACTTTTATGGTCCCATAAAAGTTGATTACACCGAAAACGTTTCGAACTTGAAATTTAAGAGGGAACAAACCCGGCCTTTAAGCCTCGTACTTTAACCAGCCAACCATTCATGAGTTGCATGGCTCTCTCTCTCTCTCTCTCTCGTCCTACAAATGCTCTGCTCTGCTCTTGCCATATCCCAAGCTGATTAAAATTTCATCTGGGTTTCAATTTGTGTAGGTGACATTGACGAGTACTCTTCACTGTCAAAACATAAAACCCTCTATACATACATACACTGCACATGCATACATATGCTGATCAATGTTCTTACTAATCCCAATTTGCTTGGGTTTAAATTTTGATTACTTCCCCAGCTGATTGATCACTTCCATCTGCTTTCTAGGTGAAGGAAAAGTATACTAGAGGTCGCGACGATTTATATATATGGCACCAGGTGGAGACTGGGATGCTCAGAAAATGTGAGTTAAGATGTATATGCTTTCTTCACTCACTGCCGGATGGGACCGGAGCTCCGGACTCCGGTCCCATCTCCTTTTTTTCTATAAGTTGTGTTTAAGTTGAACATTTGTCTTACAGATACTTAACGTACGGAGTTTAATCATTTCGAAATGAAGTAAAAATTTGACATAACAATGATACCACGTAATCATTGACGATCTGAGAGATAACGCCAATCATTCGGTGTTCATTCTCTAATTATTGGAAAACGTGCCTCGAGATCTCGAAGAAAATAAACCATCATTTTAAAATCCATTCAACAAAAATATTTTCTCTTGATGTGGTCCTCTTTCTTCAATTCAAATTATGGTTCTGCTGCTGCTTTCAATGTTGTTTATTTTCTTGGATTCTTGATTTTTCTGTCTTCTAATTTTATAAACTTGTGTATTTATGCGTACTGGGGGATTCAAAGGCTTGACCTATACATACATGACTACATGCTAAGAAAGAAGTTTGTTACGGCCGCTGAGATCTTCGCTGAAGAGGCTAATGTTGCTGCTGGACCCATTGGTATGTTATGTGCATCCACTTAATTTCTTTCTTATTTGTTTAATTTAAATCTGAGGATGCTAATTTTTCACTCTAACGGTGTGTTCTACTAACTAAAATAAATACTTAATTTTTGAATTAAATGTGATGAATTATAAGAGAATAACTTATCTCGAAAACTGAAAAATAAGTATTTCAGAAATAAGAATCTTAATGGAACGGAGCGTAAGTATACAAGCTCTGATATGCATGGCTTGCATTATTAGTTTGCTTTAATCTTTCTTCTTTGTTAGTAATTAATTTGGTGGTGGAAAAGAGGATTGTAAATTGTAGGACCCAATTCTTTGAGATGCAACCTATATTTGAGTCACTAAAAAAACACACATTTTTTTAGATTTTAATTTGTCTTTTTAAATTGACTCATTACATCACATGTTTGAACAGAAAATTGTTAATTTGGGATTTCTGTGAAACACACATAAAAATAATAGGGGATTCGTTGTCATTTCTTAATAAGTAAAGGGGTATCCGATAATAGAGAACACCTAAGGGGGTGTCAATGAAATTTGCAATTAAAATTGGGCGCAGCTATTCGCAGCCCTTCATTTTCTCCCATAACCCATTAAAAATTTTCAATTATACTCGACAGTTAGTTGCCGAAATTGAAATACATTTTCAGCATCCAATTACCGAAATATAATATTTTTTTCAACAGCTATTTACCGAAAATGCATGTTCGGCAGTTGTTTACCGAAAATTGAACATATTTTCGACATGTAGTTACCGAAATATAATCTTGTTTTCAACAGCTATTTACCGAAATTTTATTTATAATTTTCAACAACCACTTACCAAAATATAGTGGGATATGGGAGAAAATAAAGGGCTGCGAATAGCTGCGCGCTTAAAATTTGACGAAAACATCAAGCCTTAAATATAACTGACACCCCCGAGGTTTCTATTAAGAACAGTTGCTTCCTACACGTTTGGGAAATGGTATTCTCAATCAACTTGTTCAATGTGATCAGCATACGTGAACATCGATTATTTTTCATGTGACCAATTCACAGTCCACTATCAGGGACCATTTAAGGTCGGGATAAAGTTCCGTATGATTGACGCATATGGGTTGATAGCACCAGAAAAATAAACTAAAAATTTCAAATCTAAGGACTTGCTCCTACTAGAGAAGAAACTCCTAAGTCCAAACCTTTGATCACCAAGCCAATCCCTTAGAGCATCTTCTCTCCTTACTCAAATTTTCACTCAAATTTGAGAGTAAAAGTTTCTTTTGGTATTGGGTGTTCCAATGAGTAAACTTAAACCCAAGCACAAATATGCACAAATTCGAGTAAAAGCTTCATTAATAGAAAAGTCGTAAATTTAAAGGTGTGAAATTTGACTTTAAAAATTTGATTAAGGGTTTGAGTCTAACCAAATTTGAGTAAAACCCAAATTTGGTATAGGTTTGGATAAAGGGTGGATGAGGATTTTGAGTGATTTTTACTCAAATTCAAGTTTGAATCAAAATTTGAGTAAGGACCGAAGATACTCTTAGGTGCCACTAATGCGGTTAATTAGCATGTTGATTGAGAACTATTCACTAGTGGTTAGATTAGCACCTTCATAAGCTATCTGTCAAAGTAGCATATGCTATCTACATGTGGGTCCATACCTGCGTTCTTGTAAACTTATAAATCTGAAATTTATTTTAGTATTTTTGTACTTTTCGTAACTTTTCATTTAGCTTTTTGTCATAATTTTTATGGTTAATCATTCATCTTGACAAGACGAATTAAAAAAATATAAAAATATAAACAGATGTTGAAAAAATTCAAATAAGATGACACTTTAGACAAATAAGACAGCTGTTTGATATTTTTTTCATCTTTAGGCTCCGTTTCGTTTAATGTAAAATATTTTTTGATAAAATGTTTAAGTAAAATTATTTTGGCAAAAAAGAAAATTTTCGTTTTTTTGTTTTCCAATATTTGGTTGATCATTATTTTCCAAGTAAAATATTCTGGCAAAAAAAAAAAAAAAGGGTTTTCGTAACATATGTAAAGATATATACTTCTATATAGTTGTATCGCGTATGTTTATATACATTTGAGAGAGAGAGAGAGAGAGATGGCTCAGCAAATTAGAAACATTGATGGGAATTCGTGTAGAAATTGGAGAGAGAGAGAGAGAGAGAGAGAGGAGAAAAGGAAAGAGAGAGAGGGGGGGGGGGGGGGGGGGGAGGGAGGTATCATGAATGACTAGATGGTCATGGATGTAGTGGAAGGCTGCAAGCGACGGGATCAGTGGCACTGGAAAATGAATTATGTAGTTTTGGCGGTAAGTTGTTTTACCTCCATTGACAGAAAATATTTAACAAAAAAAAAAAAAAAAAAACGTTTTACTCATAAGTTGTGTAATTTAACACTGAAAAATGAGTAAAATATTCTACAAGAAAATATTTACGGCCAAATAAACAGAGCCTTAGTGAACATTTTTTTTGCTTTTGGTTATAATTTTCTGTTTTTAGACTCATCTTGTTGGAACGAATGATTAATCCAAAAAATCACTCAAATTTTAAAAAATTCAGAAAAGACAAACAAAATATACAAAACCAAGAAGAAAAATAAGTTTAGAAGAATGGATTAAATTCTACCACTCCATGACGTAAGATGAATACTCCATTATCATATGCTATCTTGTTAAAACTACTCCTCTAGGAGTATATTTTGTACCGTTTGAACGACAACTTGTCTGACCTTAATTGGGAATCTGGAATTTTGGTTTCAGTGAAAGAGGGACCTGATGGTTTCTTGAAAGAATGGTGGCATGTTTTTTGGGACAAGTATTCTTTAGGGATGCCTATGCATCTTGAGACCATGGAAGGATCTTCCGTTCAGGTTTTCTTTCTTATCAACTTTTTCAAGCTCTTTTATTACCAGAAGACCTATAGGTAAGGACCAAAATCGTAGGGAAATCATACCGACGGCTGCGCTAGATATCAAGCACCCTATATATATCGAATGCCGTTGATTTCTGCGAAGACCCCCTTGTTTTTTTCTTTTAAGAATTTTTGGACGGCTCGGATCGGCTGTCCGGTGACCGGAAACGGCTCGGCGCAACCGTAGGTATGATTTCTCTACAGTTTTGGTCGATACGTATAGCAGGACTCTTTTATTACTAGATCATACTACTACTTATTGTTTCTTACCTTAGCTTTACGGGCGGTTCTGATAACACATAAAAAAAATATTAAAAAAATATTTCAAATTTTAATCTCATAGTTTTCGATCAAATTTTGATGATCCGAGCCGTTCAATGTATTCAAAACATGATTTTAAAGGTATTCACGAGAAATCAGTAAAAACAATGACCGGGAAAGGGTTGATTTGAGCAGTTTTTATTGAACCGTTAAATAAAAAACTGTTCGAGTGAAGCCCTTCTCGATTTTTTTTTTTTTGGCTGATTTCTCGCGGATACCCACAAAATCACATTATGATTACATTGAGCTACTCGGATTATCGGAATTCGATCAAAATCTTTGAAATTTTTTTTAGATATTTTTTTAGGTGTCCTTGAAACTGCCCGTTTTACGGGGTTTTATAAAAATACTAAAGACACACACTATTGTGCTCGGACACTTACATTATTCCTATTTCAACCATATTATCCTTGGGACCATCCGGGGTTTAACTTCAAAACTCCAAAATTAGTTAGTTTTGGTTTCACACCACCCATTAATAAAAATTAACAACAGCACTAAAGTTACTGCACCAAAATGCGGTGGTCGGCCACTGCTCTAGGCCCCACACAGATGATCCGAGCTGTTCAATAATTTTTTTTTTAAATCGAGTGGGCATCGCCATAAATCAGCTCAATCGAATATGTATGGGTGTTCGATCCAATCTTCCCGTTTTTGAAAAATTAGAAAACCCAATCTTTCCATTTTTTTCGATTTTTCGAAAAGGGAAGATTGGATTGAGTACCACATATATCGGTTTGAGATAATTTTCTGCAATATCCACTTGGTTTTTTTTTTAAATTATTGAACAGCTCGGATCATCTATCCGGAATCCGGGGTGGACCCTACACACATTGCGGTGGCTATAGACTTTCTGAAAAATTAAACCCATTAGTTTTGCGTTTTAAATACATAATACTCCAAACTCCCAATGGTCGATAAAAAAGGGTATTCTACAAAATTTTGAAGTAACTTTTATAATGCGATCATGTTGTTTACTTAGATAGTTGAAATTCTAAAATCTGGACTGAAATCATGGGCGAAATCAGTATTTTTTGAAATTTTTTTTGGTTCATGGGATGATGGGAGCATTTCATAGCTTTTGTGTCAAACTTCTGGTTACAAGACAATGGTCTTGAAAATTCCATGAATCAATTCTCAGGCTACTCAAATAATGGGGAACGAGCAGCTCAACCACTTTCCTGCAGTTCCAAACCCGGGTATGAATCAGCAAGGAGGAATGCAATTTCAGGGTGATTCGGGTTTGGACAAGATGCTGCCGGGGCAATCGGAAGCAAGTTTGTTTGCTGCAACAATGTACGAGGGAGAGCATGGTGGGCTTCCTGCTGGAGAGTTAAACTCCAATCAACAACTTGTTGGTGCCGATAATCTGGTTCACTCAGACCCGTCTTCGAGCAATGCTAGGTACGTCTAATGTGTATCTGGATAGCATATTTAGGTGTGTTTATTAGTCATGTACTGCAATTATTCATGTTCCAGAGAAGTTATTTAGTCCTTTCTGGAGAGCATTGCTCCAGCACTCCAGAAGCCACCATCTGACATGGAATCCACCCCTGATTGGGTGTTGGGCAATGCTAGAGTGGGGTTCGTCGCAACCCTTAAAATGTATTGGGTCCACATCATGCTGACATAGAGTCCACCCCTAAGTGCGTGGGGGTCGGGGGGCTGTATGACCTTGGGGCTCTCTGGAGTGTTGGGTAAGTTTGGACCTGTGGCCCACCCTAATGTAGAGGGCCCCAAATGATCATATGGCTTCTTGAAGTTTTAGGCTTCTTGAAGAGTTAGGGCAATGCACTACAAGCACTAAATAATATACGTAATTATTTAGTGATCTTGGGGCACCACCATGTTGTTGGTTGGGGGGCGCCATCCTGTTGACCTAATTGTTGCACTGTACTCTGGTTCTTTAGAAGAAATGAAAAAAATAAATAGCTAATGATGCTGCTCTGATTGACGTTGGGGAGGCAGTACATGATTGAGTTTCTTGTAGTCAAATTGAGCATGCTATGAATTTGCTGGTTTTCTTCTCTTTGTTTCTTAATGACATGAATGCCATGAGGGATGTGAACCTCAACACCGCTTCTGTGGTTCAGTGGTGCACTACGTTTTGATTGAACAAGTTATTAGATAAGGAACCTGATAAGACGTATATTAACGGCATTAATTCTTGGAACGTTTATCGGATTTGGTAGTTACTTTTCCAATAGAGTACTGATCAACTTTAAGTTGCACTCATGCATGACAGCAACTTTCAGCTGCAAACTCATGCGGGGGATGAACAATGGACTGCAGGGGTATGATTACATCTCATGCATCGCCACTTCTGCCCTTTTAATTTTTGATAGAGCTTAATTTTGAAGATGCCCATGTTGCAGGACAACTATGGCGCTCATATGGGGGGACCTAGCCACGTCGGCTCACCTGT
Organism: Rhododendron kiyosumense; assembly: GCA_019656275.1. Lineage (NCBI taxonomy): Eukaryota > Viridiplantae > Streptophyta > Magnoliopsida > Ericales > Ericaceae > Rhododendron > Rhododendron kiyosumense. The sequence continues at coordinate 327,653 of BPLS01000470.1, read as the reverse complement.
CAATGGAGCACCAGAAGCCAATATACCCAGAGCTGGACCTCCTGATGCGGGTGGGTTTCTGCTCTATTTTTATGTTCTTTGCAAAAGACCTAATAAAATAGTAAATCTGAGTAAATGAAATAACATGTGCTGTTTGTTTAACTTCATTGATGGACAAATTACTTCAACATGCTGTCACAACCTGCTTTTGCATATGGATGCACTGTGACGAGGTAGAAGCTAGACATGATCATAATTCAGTTATGTTAGGGGGTTTGTGTTGTCAAATGCAACAAATGTCACCATGAAATGTTGACATACAAGAAACAGAAGCGGAAATCCGTCAAGAGACAGCCAGCAGATAATTAAGTTTTAAAATACTTTTGTGAAGCCAATGGCGATGGTTTTTTTTTTTTTCCCGGTAAATAACCAATGTTGATGTTACCTAGGCTTAGCCCCTGATACGGAAATAAGGGGTGCTTTAGACTGTCCGCGATGTCCACTACAGAAATCCGGTGAGACATGAAATATGCAAAATGTTCTAAATATGGTTTGTCATAGCAGCTGGGCTAAGGTCAAGCTATGATGAACATTGTTCTGGAGGATAAGCCACGAAAGAAAAGGTACCATTCATTTATCTAGATTAGCTCCTTTGACATGCTTTGCATCCTTGAAACACTTGGACTAGCTCATGTTCCCATTAACTTGGTATGCAGATGATTATTAGATTGAACATTGGGAATTTGATACGATGACACAGAGAATCTAGAAAATTGGATTTCGATACAGCAAGGATATGTTAATAAGTATACACTCAGCTGAAGTCTGACAACAATTTCTCTAGGAAACAAAAAAAAAAAAAAAGGTTCAAGGGAACGACACAGATTTATAATTATCAGACGACTGCATTCCATTTTTATGGTAATCTCCTTGTGTTTGTTTTTAGAAAGGTTGACTGCAGTATTTGGGGATATCCCTGGTTTAAAAGGTCTCTCTATATCCTTCTGGAAATTTATAAATTATCTTTCTCATTTTGGTGCTTCGATACTTTTTCATAGATGATGGTCCTTAGATTGCTAACTGAGTCCTTAGACTGGTAACATAATCGAGATGAAGGGTTGCTTAGCTTTGATGGAGTTGTATTGCTTAGAGTGTAAGGTTTGTTCTTTTCAGGGACCAGAAACGGTGTCCATTTGGCGCCATTGAATGGATGGGCTTTGACTGTAAGTGTTGTCCTTATAATTTCAATGTTGCAGATTCTACGTAGCACTACTTGAAATTTTCAGCTGATTATGTTCATCTCATTTAGGGAATGGGCCGAATTCCTTCTGGAATGGAATACCCAGTACTAAATTCCTTTGTACCAGTGCCAAACCGACAGTCACAGTTTCAGACACTGATTCCTCATCATCAACAAGATATTTCATCTCAAGCAATGGAAAACAAAAACTTGAAGAGAATCCCATCTTTTCAAGGAAGCACTGATAGTTTTGGTAATCAGATGTTTCCTAGGAATGGCCTCGGTGGGACAGATGGTCAGGTAAGTTGAATACAAAGACTTGGATTGTGCTTTTTTCTTTTTTCTATTCATTGAGCAGCTAGTTCCAGAATTGTAGCTGTGTCCAGATGCAATAAACTTGCGCTTGATGAGATGATTACATTTTTCTCTTAGAAAGCTTTCAAGTTTCTGTGACACAGGGAATTGCATGTATGTTCATAGCTGTTACAGCATCTGCTTTTTTTTAATCAAAGCATCTGCTAATTTTTAATAGCTGAATCTTTGTTAGTTCTGTCATTCGTGTTTGTTAGTGATACTTTTTATGGTCATCATGATTATATTTCCGGATGATATATATTTATCTTGCCTCTATGTGTATAGCACTTCATGTTAGGTTTTATCTAGAAACAAAGTCATACATTAAAAGGAGTATATCAAAACAATACTGCATTGTCAGTGTATAGAAAATATCTTTTCACTCTGCTAAGTTAGAAACGACTACTGTGCATAAGGATTATATTATCCTCTTCCACAATTGCCGATGATAAATAACCTTTCCAGGCTTCACAGACTCTGCAATAATTTTACTAACCTGTAACACTGCCAAAATGGTAGAGTATATTAGCACTAAATTAGTCTTTGCTTCTCTGGGATGGAATGGAATGACCATGACCATGACCTAAATTGGTGACCGATGATGTTTGGAAAGAGCATTCTAAGAGAGTTGCCACTCCATTCTAGATCCATTCCAGTACACCGAACTCGGCTACAGTTGAGAACTTGTTTCACAAAGATGGCAATGATGATAATCTCCGGGTTGAAACATTCACAGGATAACAACAATATTCTTAGAATGATAAGATAACGACAACACCACGGTATGTATAAGAAGAATATTCTGGTAAGATTCTTGAGTTCTTCACGAGTATGTGGATTTCCTCTACGAGCTTATTATACACAATGATTTGGGCATGCATTAGAGTTTTTCTCCCTTGGTCTTATATATCCTCATTCGCATCTGTGGTTTTTAATGCTCGAAACTCTTTCCGTAAGTCCTTAAATCTTTGTCAGCACTCAGCATTTATCCATCTCCTTTACTACTGAAAGAGGAGTTAATTTGACTCAGATGATAATGAGACGAACGGCAGAGCAACAAACGATGGTGCCTAATAGACCTACTCTAGAACAGAAAATTATAATCCCTAATCCTATGAAACAAGCAGTAGAGCAGAAAATGGCAGGCCCTGCAGGAGTGAGCTCAGAGCACAAACAAAAGAATCGGCAATCGCGGCAGAAATTACGTGAGGTTGGTTAAGGATTGCGAAGGCAAAGTTAAGCCATTCTTGTTGAGAAATTCGGTATCAAAGAACTTTTTTGCCTGGTGGATTATGGCAATGTTACTGACTAATTTGCTCCTTTTTTTCTGCTATACTCTTGTACTGCATCAGAAGAGAAGAAAGAGGAAGGATTCGTTGAAGAAAGACAAGGTCTCGGTACGTCATACTTCCAAGGAGAAATAAGATTTGGAATTTGAAATTTCACGGCTACTGTATTAGTGCAGCTTTTCTTATGTTGTTTGAGGTATAGAGTGGTACAAAGGTCGAGGTGAAGAAATCATCGGATGACGATATTGAGTCTCTTTTTTCCCCTGATAATGAGAATGCTGATATTGTGAGCACTTCTTTCAGCAACTTGGAAACACATGCAACAGCTTGCAGCTTGACCGAACAGAACGGTATGTGAATACTGCTCAACTTAAGGATTCTACTCTCAGTGATTTACATTAGAGTAGGCCTATTACCCTTCAAGAAATTCATTCTTGGACTTTGACTATCTCTTTCGGCAGCTGCATCGCTTTCACTCATCGTATAATGGCAAAGAGGTTCGGAGTTGTACCTTAATGTTCTACAACTGAATTGTGCCTAAACCCCACTCAGTACTGGGGAGTTTAAAAATCATATTCAGTTGAAACTTGAGAAAATATTCTGGGAAAAAGTAGAAGTTCTTGTTAACCTCTACATGGTACGTTATAGAACAAAATAAGCTTGGAACAATGACAATTTCACATGTATGATTACATGAATGAAAATTATGACAAAACTAAAAATTAGTGATTCCATTCTGTGGACAACCTCTTTCATAACAAAAGACAAATAATATTGTGTTTGCTTTCCTTCAGAAGACTTGAGCATGATTGGAAATTTGGACTACGGCAGTATGTGGTTAGACTCGTACTACTTTGTTCATTGTATAATAAAAGTCAGCCTATGTTTGCTCTCGCGAAATAATACGAAAAAAAATGAAGAAAATAATATCGACTCATACCTCTACCATGAATGATGGGTCAGAGGCCTATGGTTTAGAGCAACTCGTAACTGAAGCACGTGGACTACAACAACTAAGAGTTAGCAGAGTATGCTTTGGGGATTTAAGGCAGCTTTCTGGTTTGGACAAGTAATGCAGCAAAGGACAAGGCGTTGGCTGAACAATCAGTAATTAATCATGCCAAAAATATTATCGCTGATACTCATTCTTCTTAGTGAAACTGAGAAGCTATATATTAATATAGTTTGAGAGTAATTATAGCTCACAACATAATATCCTCAATTCTGCTTATGATATTTGTGATATCGTAGGATTCTTTTTTGAAGAAGTTTCTTCCCTCGACGCCAGCAAAGGCAAAGTCCTCTGCTGCCATTTTTCATCAGATGGAAAACTGTTGGCAAGTGCTGGTGATGACAAGAAGGTTTCATACTAGTGACCCAATATTCAGCTTAAGCTTGATTGGTCAATTCTCAAGATTCTTTTTCTTTTGCCTTTTTCCAGCTATAAAATGAGACTGATTGTATTTTTCCATTCCAGGTCTTACTTTGGGACATGAGTATATATAATTGGGTTGAATCTGCAGAAGGGCATTTGGATATCATCACAGATGTCCGGTTTAAACCAAGTTCGCACATGTTTGCCACGTCATCCTTTGATAGAACTGTGCAAATCTGGGATCCAAACAACGTATGTTATTTTTCTCCCATCTCATTCTGATATTTTTCTCACTTTTGTTTTAGAGATTCTTGGAAACTCTGAGTGAGCAAACTGCCATTGCGTACAAACTCTTAGACCTAATTTCACACCATGTTTCTTTTTTTGTACTTTGTTTATTTGCTACTTTAGTTCAGAAGTTTCATACCCTTGCACACACAAAAAAGTATCGGTTACCAATCTCTTGATTTAACGAACTTATCTTATCCATATCCGCTGAATGGATGAAAAAAAGGATTTGATGCTACTTGCACATAATCATAGGACTTTTAAGCAGTCGTTGAGTATTTTTATGTCGACTCATATTCATAATACAATTGGACTAGTCTAATCTACGCAGTTAACGGATAATAAAAAGTACTTATGGGCTTATCATTCTACACTTGACACTTGCTAGTACTTTTACAGCTCTCCCTCCCGCACCTTCATTTGATTTGACATATGCTTACATGTATCTCCAATGGAATGTAGCCAAGCAAGCCCTTGTGCAAGCTTCTTGGGCATTCTGGGCAAGTAAATTCATTAGATTTCCACCCAGATGGGGATCTCCTCTGTTCCTGTGACAGTAATGATGAGATCAAGCTGTGGATCGTTGACCAATTTGCTTGCAAACACACCTTTAAGGTCAGTATAGATGCTTAAGGGACTATGATAGTTTCATACTTAAAACTTTGGCTTTTTAGTTTTCCATTTGTGAATTTCTGTTACCTTTCTGAGTTTGTCTAATGCTGATTCCTGTGCTACATCTTCTGGTGCTGGGTATGAAATTTTGTGCTTCCCTAAGAGCCTTATCAATTGGTCCCCTTCTGTTCTGTTTGATGTCTTATCATCCAAAGACTAGACCATTTACTACCCTTTCAATTTCTCTATCTGTCTAGACGCATACCCAACTTATATGCCTCTAAGTGTGGAGTATGCTTCTTTATCGGAAAAAAAGTGGAGTAATGCTGTGTCACTTGCTCGGCAATGCTGCATCAGGAAGGAGACAAAACACATCAACATAAAAGCTACTCCCTGCATCCCAATTGGCTTATCCTTTTTTCTAACAGTCGTGGTCTTCAAAATGCATCAAGAAATAATGCATGTTCATGAGGAATACTCAAGAATTTTTCCACCAATGAAAAGATCTCAATTACTTGTTGTAGACAAAGTTATAAAATCATCTAACGATAAAATATATTGGAAAATACAGACATTTTTTTAAGATCTTCGGAATCAGTGAAAATGGACAAACAAATTCGGGTGGAGTAATCCGTAGTTCTGAACATTGCTTTCCATCTCATCAAGATGATAATCAGTGTATCCCCACAAATTTATGCAGGGAGCTACTCGACAAGTTAGATTCCAGCCTCGATGTGGGACCCTTTTGGCTGCTGCTTCAGGAAATGGAATCAACTTATTTGACATTGAGACTAACACCCTCCAATATTCCTTAGAGGTACGCCCTGAGAGTTTCTATACATTTCGCACTTATTTTTTACTTTGTTATAGTGCAATGAGAATCTTGTGCGTGGTCTTTTAATTTTCAAGGGACATGTCAAAGATGTAAAGTCAATCTGCTGGGATACAAGTGGGAAGTACATGGCGTCGGTTAGTGAAGAAAGTGCACGGGTGTGGTCTATTGTATATGGCGGAAAATGCGTACAAGAATTGCAGTCTAATGGCAATACGTTCGAATCATGCATATTCCATCCTGGATACTCTAACGTCTTGGTTATTGGTTCTAACCAGGTAACAAAGTGCTCTTTTCGTCATTATGTTTGCTATGTGCTCTTTTCTGATTTGTGTCCTTCAAACAGATGCCGTTGTTACTATTGAATAACCAAACATCTGCTTTTACCATTTGGGTGTACCATCTAGAACCATAGCTACGATGGATCAGGCTTGTACATCAATATTTATCCAAGAATTGTGGGATTTGCCACATCAGATGGTAAATGATGGACTTGTAAAATGAACTTAGCATTTTGGCGATATATTCCGATACCAAAAGTCATTAGAAAGGTGACATGCCAATATTTGTGTTCTCTTTGCAGTCACTTGAATTATGGAATTCAGTTGAGAGCAACAAGACTTTGACAGTCCCTGCACACAACGGTATAGTTGCTGTATTGGCTGATTGTACTGAAACTGAAATGATTGCTTCAGCTAGTCACGAGAGCATAAAATTATGGAAATGAGATCAGTTGCTCTCTCCAGTACATGGGTATCATTCAGCATCCCATATATTTTCGGATACGATACTGAAAATGGTGAGGCTACTGGAAGTTGCGTCAACGGGAATAAAGCCACAGCCGAAGAGTTACTTTTTGTGATAGGTTATACAAGAATCTGCGTCATACTAAGTTTGAATCTACACAATGCTTATGGATATGAGGATTTGCTATATAGAATCTTCAAAATCAGTGTCAATAAAAGGAAATCGATTGTTTCAGAAGAACAAAGTGTGGGGTGATTGAATGGAGTGGCTTAAGAAGTGGAATTTGTTTTAGTTTTTGCTTGTGTGCCGCGCAATTGAGTAATCAAAATAAGGCCTCAATATCTGAATCCGATTAAGCTGTAGGCCAGTTACATGATCAAGACGTTATCAAGGTAATTTTGATGTTCGAATTGTATTCTAGGGAGGTGAAAAGTTTTTCTTTTTCAAATCTTTTCATTTTGTTCCATTTCACTGCTAGATGTTGAATCATTGACTGTTATGTTCTCTTCAACGTTTCTAAATTCTACTCTTTCTTTTTATTATAACAATTGCCGAAGACATCTGGAGGTGTCCAATGGGCCACACTGTGGCAACCCAGCCCAGCCCATTTATTCCCGTGCCTAGCGTGTTGGTCCGGCCCATTCGACACCTCTAAAGGAGTGATTTTTCAATGCTGAGCGGGTATATCTTACGTGGTACCCGCTCAACGCATCCGAGCCATCCAATACACTCTTGGACGGCTCAGATTGAAACTTTTTCTCTCCTCTCACTCCAACACTTTCTCTCTCCAAATCTGAGCCGTTCAAATACGTGATGGACGGCTCGGATGCGCGAATGGGCACCACGTGATACCTGCTCGGCACTGAAAAATTTTCCCCTCTAAAGACATACAAAAGGGTTTGCAAGATGCGGAACGTACAGACTCATCAACTTATACTAGGTCAAATCCCCTTCAAAATACAGTAAATTCGGAATATTCATGTATTTCTTGGGTAGAAATTACACTCAACATCCATGTTTCATAAGGTTGACAGATTGGCCCACAAATCTCCTGAACTAAAACTTTGACCCCCCAAACTGACTTTAAACCTTCCGAATTAATGCAAAACCTTCACAAATTGCCTGAAATTGAAGGACCTGGAAACATAAAGAAGCTAAACAAGTATCACAATGCCCAATAGATATGACTAACTAGTTTAGAGAGCCTAAATAAGCTGCGTGGGAAACAAATTTGAAATTTGAATTCCTACACAATTTTCAAAATTCTGCAGGATGTATTGCGAAAAAAATAAAATTTCAGTGGGAAAGTGCTTAATTAAGAAGCTAGTCTAACAAGTTTTCTGGTGGCTGAATAGATTATATAGATTTAGAAAATGGCCGAAAACTTAGATCTCTTCATTCTTTCCTTTCCTTACTTACCAACCAATGCGTCAAAGATTGTAGTACGCATCGGTAGGCCTCTTTGAGTTATCATTCAAACCTTTGTTCTTATAGATTTCACTAAACATCCACTCTATATCAGCTCAAAATATTTATTATCAACATGATGATGGTAGATTAATTTGTGTTACTGTTCAATCTTTGAACCATATTACCTATTCTTTTTCTAAGAGCATATGTTTTCCGATCATGTAGCCATTAATATTTGATCAACATCCTTTTTGTGCATATAAAATGGGCAATTCAGATGATGATAATGATATCTCGAAGTGGCCTACTAAAATGCATTACAATCCTGTGTGCATTATTTCACTAAAGAATTAATCCCGGGTTAGGTTGAACATGGTTCTATGTCCATGTGTGTTAATATAGTCCCGCGTTGTTATTTAAACTCATTAATCATCTCTTCCCCTCTCTCACTCTTTCTCCCCACCTTCAATGAGAAATGGTGGTTTTTTTTAGGAATCTTATGGTATGTTCAATTAATAAAACGTTGTGTTTTCATAGAAATGATTTATAATTTTGCGGTAAATGTTTTTTTTTTATCAGCAAAAGATAAATTTTATTAAAAACGGGGAAAGGGGAAAAGGATCCAACAAACTGTTGGAAAAACACCATAAGGGCAACACCCAAATCACCCAAAGGCCTGCCAGGGTCCACAACATATAATACATTAAAGCCCAACCCAACACTCAAATAAAACAATAACGTCCAAACGCCCAAAACCGGTCCAAGCCTGGACCAGCCCACCCAAACCATCCCACAAACCCAAATGTTATGGTGAGGGGCACCGTAAAATAAGCAATTTAAAAAATGTTATGTATCATGGCTAAAATATTAGTATGTATTTTCATATTTAAATGCATGTTGTTTTGTGGTATTGATTTTGTTACGCCATTTGTAGTTTTTGTTACTATCTCATTTGTGTTTTTTTTTTTTTTTTAAACGTTTTCTAGTGATTCATCTTTTGCATTCTTAAGGTAAAAAAGTCAACAAGGATACGTTATCTCGAAGACAAGGTTGGAAGTTGGAACACTATAGCACTACTTCCCTATACAGTTTATCACCAAAATTTTCTTGTTTGACATACAAATTTTCTTGTTTCCCTATAGTGCAAACCTTGTAGTGCACCTTGTAGTGCGGGGTTCGAGTCATCCATCTCAGCAGTTAATGATTCAAATATGTATAAGAGTTAACTTTGACCGATAAAAATGCACAGTAAGCTTGCCAATCAGAGGATTGGGTCAAACTCGGCATATGTGTCGTTTTTCTTGTCCTATTAGTCTTTGTATATCTTGTTCAAAGATTAATAAAGTTCTTTTTCGCCGGTCAAAAAAAAAAAAGAGAACGCACTACAGGGTTTGCACTACAGGATCCGGATCCAGGGTATGTACTAGTACTAGAAGTCTAAAAGTGGTAATTAGGTTGACTGATCATTAATATTGGACCACAAATGCACATTATCTGATCCATCGTTTAGCTCATTGTCTTGTTCGATCTAGCTGCAACCCATCTCAAGTGAAATAATTATGGTAATTTGGATTGTAGCTACAAACATAGTATGTAGTACCAAATGTTCGGAAAGAGTTTTAAATTTAAAAAAAGACTACTGAAAATATATATAACACAAGGCGAAAAAACAGATATTGCAAAACAAAGCAGATTACAAAGAGGGAAAAACAAAGCAAACTACAAATTAAAACGGATAACAAAGATATATAGATGTGGAAATCGAGCTAGGCTAGCGTTAGACACTATGTTCTTAAGGAAGATTCCACAACACTAATTAAGTACTATTGGGATTCTCGAACACCTGCATCTCAGTACACGATGACTATCGACGACAAGCAAAAACAACACTTCAATCTGCCCACAAGGCGAGCCAAAAATAGCGTTCAAACTCTTGGAATTTCGCATATGCTAAGTGTGTTGTGAAAATTTGGTGAATGAAATGAGAGGTAAAAGGTCATATTATCGAGACATATATAGGCCCCTGATCGAAAGAGGTGCAAAGTCAATTTGGAACCGAACGGTCACCGGACATGTTAGTTCGGAAAGGAACAGTCATTGGACCAACGGCATGCTTGTGGTAAATGAGTAAAAAAGACCACTTTGTCCATGCCGTCTCCCACTACAAAGTTTTAGTGCCCAAGGGACTAACCCTTTTAGCTCATATATATCAACTATAAGGCCGGTCTCGACTTTTTAGGGGCATAAAGCAAAAATGAAAAATGAGTTCCCCTATGCTTTTCTAAAAACAAAATATAGATAGATAAATCAACTTTTCACAATCAAGTACAAGTATTCACCAATGAGAATCCAAACAATAAACGAACAATATAAATATTAGGATGGGGACGAAGCAAGAAAAATCGCAGCAGGATAGTGAAAAATCATGTCGTCAAGTATTCGCCATTACAATTTGCTAGCCACTCTCACAACCACATTCAACATCAAATAACTCTTCTTCTTTTTTTGGGAATACATGGTGTCCCGACCAGTATAAGTGATACTTTTCTAATTAATAATACCAATGTAATTCTGTATCATCAATAGCATCAGACACCACAAAATTAATTAAGCTCGACCAACCAAATAATTAATACACTAGAGAGAATACCCAAGTTGAAATATAGCAAATCTCATGTCAAAAAAAAAAAAGCAAATCTTCCTCACTTCTATACCACTATACCCAAACCCTTTCCCATCTTAATTAGACCCCAAAACACACAAAAAAACCCAAATCCTAAAAGCAAATTAATCAGAAGTACATAATTTCATGAAATAAATACATACTAGATCATGTACCTAGTTCCACCATTTTCTTCTATTCTAGTCTTCTTGATACTCGATGAGATGTCCGGGCCAGCATAAGCGTTCTTCTATTCAAGTCTTCAACGCGGCAGTTGATGATGGTGGATTTCCAGGGACGATGAGACAATGGAGGATCGGAGGTTCCTCTCAGAGCAAATGATTTTTCTCAACCTTTAATTCTAAAAAAAATAAATAAAAATAACCGGCTGAAATCTTCAATTCTGCAGCTGACATGATCTCTCCGATCCAAACTCCACTCTCACCCGCGAAAATTTTTCTCTCTCCTCTTTTCTTTTTGGCCTAATTCCTCCCCACTGCGGCCGTGAAATAACTAAAAAGAGAAAACTAAACCCCCAACAGAAGAAATCTAATTAAGTAGATAAATGAGAACTAGAACTTCGATGATCAAGAAAATATATTTGGCGGACTTTTGGAATTTTTTTCTAGATCAGAGAATGGGCTGAAGGCCCATTAAGGGAAGGATCAAGCCAATTAGCACCACCACCACCACCAAAACTTGTAGAATGATTCCAATAAACTGAAGGATCTGTTTGGCTGCTGACCTGCTCAATAATCTGATTCTGAAAATTAGAGACACTCATCATATTCCAATCCTGCTTTTTCGGGCCCTGCTCTACTTTCACTTCCCCATTATCTTTCCTTGTCATTTGTGCTTGCACATCATCTTCATAGGGAACCACTCCTTGAAAATTTGTAGCACCATTAGCTTCTTCTTTAAATTTCTGCGGTTGAAGGCTCGAAGCTAACAAAGAAGCCATTGTTGGGTAACCATTAGTCGAAGATCCAAACAAGGAATAGCTTGAGAGAAGTGGGTTCTGGGTTGGCTTGTTAATCGGGTCAAACCCTAGTCCAAGGCCATTCAACTGGGCCTGAAGATCGAACCCATGAGATGAAACCCTGGAACTGAAACTAGGGTATGGATGATGGTGAGTCATGAGGTCAGTAGGGTTATTGGGTAACCCATAAAACAAAGGGCTGTTGATATGGTTTTGAAGGAGCTGATGATGATGACTAGGGTTTGAAGTTGGAGGAGCAGGAGATGAGGAAGTGGGTGCATGTGCATCCATGGATGAGGAGGAGGAGGAGGAGGATCTCTTGATGAGAACCCTTTTGTTCTTTCTACACCCACCACCAACTGGGACATTCCTTAGGGTACCCCCCCGGGTCCAGTAGCGCTTGCAGGCTTTGCAGAAATGCCTTGGTTGTGTTAAGCTGTAGTTGTTGTAGTAGCAGAATTTTGTGTTTGAGGAATCACATCTCGGGCACTTTAGAGCTTGTTGTGGGTTCTGGTTTTGGTTTGGTTCTTGATTCGGTGCTTTGTCCATAACCCTGGAAACCATCATGCCCTTCTGATCATCTGTCAGCTGATTCTGCAACCACACACACATACATAGGGAGAGAGATGTGATGAGATGAGATGAGATGAGAGAGAGAGAGAGAGAGAGAGAGAGAGAGAGAGAGAGAGAGAGAGAGTGTGTGTGTGTGTGTTTTAGGGTAAGAAAATTGAATATGATACTTGTACGTAAAATAGATAAATATATAAAAATAAAAATAAAAAGAGTCACCTCCACAATGGTTTTATTTTGAAGTAAAATGCAACTTCAAGCATATTATTTAGACACGAAAAAATGATGCATAAACTAGTATTTTTATATAGAGATAGAGAAACTTATTATACAGAATGATAGGCCAGAAGTGTGAGTAGTTTTCTTCCCTTAAAAATACCCAATAAAGACTTTAAGAAAATGTACAAAAAAGTTTTGTTTGTATAACACGTACATTCGAGAAGTTATAACAAAAGAGAGATATTCTCTTCCAAAAGCTAGTGAACAAAGATGGGGTGGTCATGCTCTGTGTAATAATTGAGAGAGAGAGAGAGAGAGAGAGAGAGAGAGAGATAGATAGATCTAGAGAGAGAGAGTGTGTAGGAGGGGGAATGAACCTGTGGCCATTCGTTAGAAGTTGAAGAGATGAGTAGCATCTCCTTCTCATAGTTACCCAACATGATTTCCTTCTCTCAAAAGGAATCGTTGAAACAAGGAATAAGCAGACAAAGAGCAGGTGGCGACGCGAGCCCTTTCTTGATGGGGTCCAAATACTCTTGACAGAGAGAGAGAGAGAGAGAGAGAGACTAAGAGAGAGAGAGAGAGAGAGAGAGAGAGAGACTGAGAGAGAGAGAATGAATGTGTGAATGAATTAAGTCGTTCTTTAATTTTAGTTTCACGTGATGGGTCTAGTAAAACCAATTTTTTTAATCAAAATGACCTAATTGATAGTATTTTATTTATACTCCTCCTTGATCAGCAATTGCCTAGCTAGTAGAGGTGGTAAGTAGAATTACTCTCTTATCTTTTTGTGTTTAAAAAAAATTGAAAATTTTATTTTATGAAAAAGAAGGAAAAACATCTAAAATGATGCTAGTACATTCAACGATGCATCCCTACAATCTCGTAAAAGAGTACTAGTCGACGATGCCGTTGAAAGCCGTGAGGTCCATCACATATATGTTTATGTTTCGTTTCTCACTTAACTAACCACTTGAACAATATGAAAATTGTAGATGAAACAATAACTTGCCAAAAAATTAACGGGAGTGTAAGATCATATGCTTACCTGTGCATTGTTTCGACTTGATTTTATTTGAAAATAAAAAATTAAAAAAATCACCATTTTAAAATTGGATGGGAGAATAAAGTGTAAAGGGAATTCAAAGACATTCCTCGTCTTGGAACAGGACAGAAGGGTAAAGTAAAGCATGTTAAGAGATGAATCTCGCGGGGTTCAAGAAAGAGAATAAATCTTAGTACAATACTGACATTTGCAAACCCCAACATCACCCCGTAGCGATTCTCTATGGTGCTTCTGGAGCACTCTCACGTGGTATTTTAAAGATCTTTTTCAGTACATACTTGCGTGGACTCGACCATCAAACTCGGATG
>BPLS01000470.1:259046-313323 GCA_019656275.1 Rhododendron kiyosumense | reverse complement strand
AGGGAGGGAGAGAGAGGGAGAGAGAGGGGGGGGGGGGGGGTGGCGGCGAATCCCAAGACCCAATAGTACCCTAGACAACATAAATTCACTCAAATTCCCACTTTCCCTTTCTATAATAGTAATTGTCACTAGTTGTTACTACTAAAATTAGGTAGTCATAATTAAGATATATTATATGCCTAGCTACCACTAATGAAGAATTAAATGAGTGGTTTCTATGGAGCAAATCCCACTTTATACTAATTATATTATATAGATTATGATCCAGAATATATGTCCGTGATGATGGGCTGTCATATCCTATTGCACAACTGTGTATCATTATTATTGGAATGTTAATTCAAGTGATTTGTTAATTAATTCACATGCATGTCACTGCAATTAGCTAGGTAATGATGATTAACATATGGTAATGATCGTTATTAGCAGTACATGATATTCATCAAAGTAAGCAGTGGTGGAATCAGGATTTTTGCTTGAGTGGGGCTGACTTATTGTCCATTAACAGACATATTTTTACTTACACTTGAACTTATTAGTATATCAAAGAGTTTTTGATTTCCAATATGCTATACATTTGTACATTAATTTTATTATAGCTTAAAACTGTAAAAGTATATGAATCATTTTGTTCCCCTTACTTAGGCTATGACAATACTTACATATCTGGTTGGTGTTTATATGTTTAGGAAAGAAATTAAGAAATGACAATGTAAAATAATCTATTTTTTACTATATCAAACTAAAATTATTAAGATTATAAAAAGTTATTACACTAATAATATTCGTAATAGTCTAAAATTAGATTTAATTTTCAAGAATTTTTTAAATCGGGGGGGGGGGGGGGGGGGAAGGGGGGAAGGTAGATCCACCCATGGAAGTAAGTTATCCAATTATTTTGTCACACTATAAATTACTAGTTCATAAAAGGGAAATGATATTGCCACACCTTTTTTTGATAATGCCACACCCTGCAAGTGTATTTTTGCACCAAAAAATACACTTGCAGGGTGTGGCATTATCAAAAAAGGGTGTGGCAAAATCACTACCCTTCATAAAAATTAGGAAACATGCTACTCCGTACCATAATACGATATATACTTTGTATTTAGATATGTACAGTATGCACCTTTAATTAATATAAGAATTCGTTTCACTTAAACATGAATTAATAGCATCAATCTTGAATTTAATTTTTTTTTTTATAAAAACTTGTAATATGTTTATATAAACTCGTAACAGTGATACTATCAAATTGATTAATTTAAATATTATCAATTTCTACAGGTTTTTGTGTTTTTATTTATTATTTAAGGGATGATGCTATGGTGTCTCCGGTCATTTTGGGGACACCGTAATTTTTGGCATAACAGAACCCTTACAAGCATAACAAAAATCATTACAAGTATAATAGAACCATAACATGGCATAACCAAGGCATAACCAAAAATCAATCAAGACATAACCAAAAACCAACCAAGGCATAACCAACCAAGTTATGCCTTATTATGGTTTTGGTTATGCTTATAATGGTTTTGGTTATGCTTGTAATGAATTTGGTTATGCTTATAATGGTTTTGTTATGCCAAAAGTTACGGTGTCCCCAAAATGACCGGGGATACCGAAGTCATTCCCTTATTTAAATGCTATGAATTTAGTTTTTTCGATGAATTCGTCATCATTAATTTGAAATATTACCTACGTTTACGAATTAAGACCTTATAACGCAACCATGTGGGGTGCTAATCTTTTCATTTAAAGACAACTCTATGACTTCTTTATTTTGAATAAGAAAATTGCCACTCAAATATATCATTCGTAGAACCAACCGAGGCTAACTCAATTGGCCAGAATTCTTGTATTTCACTTAGAGGCCAGGAGTTCGGATCTTTCCTCCTGCGTGTGAGGGTTCTTTCCCTTATAGGGCATTTTCATTTTATTTCTTTATTTCTATCCTATAGTGAGCTTATTTTTTGTATTTGTTGAGTTATTAGGCTTAATTGTCTCATAGATTCTCACAGATAATATAGTGTTCCGGATGTGTACTCTGTACTTCATAGATAATGTAAATGAACTCTTTTATCCATTGAAAAAAAAACAAAACACGTCATTCCGAATAAACATTTTATCTCTAAGCAATGATGAAATTTTCCTTTTGTATGAGATGCTCTAAATAATGTGAAAAACTACACCAAATAATTATTTGGCTAGTGGACAGTGGAATTGATTCAAGAGTGTATAAGTTGTAAAAAGTGCTAAGAGCACCGACACAGACCGGCATGTGAGGGCCCACTCTAGATCCTGCATTGTATGGGCTGGGGCGGTGCACAGTGCACACCTGCACCCGTTGGTGCCCGTAGTCGGGTTGATAAGTTGTCTCAGACAGTACCCTGAGATTGATTCTCGGGTGGTAGCTATGTAGAGGAAGAAGATAGATCATGTTGTATTTGTACTAGATATACTCAAATTTAGCATGGAATATGGAAATTCCAAAGAGAAAGAGACAGGAGAGATAGAGCCATGTGGGTACGTGTGGGGGGCATATACGTACACGTTACAGTATATGCAGCTTCACATATATACATGCATCTGTGCAAAGGCTAAACATGCATGCTACTAGTACGTATATATAACACACTCGCTTTATTCGCGAGTGCTCATTCCTCTCTCTCTCCAATCTTGTTTCTCTCTCTCTCTCTTTCCACCTCCCTTTGGTTTGGAAAAACAAATCCAAAAAACACAAGCAAACATATGGCACTGGTTATTTTTTTTGATCGGTAACAAAATTTTATTAAACTCGATAAAGAATACATCAAAATGGTCCACTCGACAAAGGGTACAAAATTTTAATGGCACCGGTCATTATGTCATGAGAGAGAGAGAGAGAGAGGGGTTTGAAGCGCATGTGGTGGGCAGCGCAATGGTAAGGTAAAAGAAGGGTGGGAGAAAAAAAAAAGCAAGAGGAACAGTTGGGGGAACAAATTAACGGATTTTGTTAAGACTCCCAAGGGGATATATTTTCACATCCCCCGAAACAACCATCCCCATTATCATAATAAATTTTTTTTTTTTTGATAAACCATTATCATAATAATTAATTACCCTCTTCTTCATAGATAACCGTGATCTTATGATAATTACGGAAATTCTATGCGCAAGAAAAACTTGTATGGAACCACGCAAGGAAAAATGTGTTTGGACCCATTTTGGATTTGACAAAAATTTAGAAAAATATCCATAAATTTTTAAATATTGTTCTATGGGATCCTGTAAAAAATCAGCTTCAACGGATATCGGTAAGTATTACTTTTGGATTCGTAAAGGTAAACTGAGCAGTTTCGCCTATAGAAGTTCAAAAGTACTCCCTCTGTCCCGGTTTGTTCGTCCTCTTTTTGACTTTTTGAGAGTGTTTGACCTCTCAAAGAATTGGCTATAATTTTCAATTCGTAATGTTTTTAATATACAATATGGATCTTATTTGATAGATCTCAATTAGTTTTATTATACAAAATCTTCAAAATCATAAAAAAACATTATAAAATGTAAGATATAAGTATATTTTTGAAAGACACGTATTTCGACAATTAGAAAAACAAATTGGGACGGAGGGAGTAATACTTACTGATATCCATTGGAGCTGATTTTTTACAGAATTTCGTAAAATAATATTTAAAAATTTATGAATATTTTTCTAGATTTTTGTAACATCCAGAATAGACCCGAACACATTTTTTCTTGCGTGGTACCTTGCATATAGCAAAGCTATTAGAAACGGTATAATATTAGTACCTTTTTAAATTGCAGTGTATCAAATGATGTATAGCGAGAATACAATGTCTACAATCGTGAATTTTTTGAAATAACTTATTATGACGCCGGAGCATTTGGAGCGGCCATAGCGGTCATGTAGAGATCGTAAACCAAGCGACAATTCAAGTAAAAAAATGATTCGTAGTGGGAAGCGGTAGATACGAGTGTGAATTTTTCACAATGTCGATATATATATAACGGGGTGAAGTGGTGCCGGAGGACGGAAAAAGACAAGCTATGTATATAGCTGCCAATATTTAAACAAGCAACGTACATTTTGTTGGGTAAATTATGTATTTCGTTGAAAACCAAACGAACATATAGTACAAGGCTAAAGTGGCATGCCCCTACAGTCCAAACCAGTCACAACAAACAAAATAACTGAAAAACATTCACAACCGAAACAAACAAAACCAGCAGCAAGAAGCTAGCTACAACAACTAGCCAAGTACAAGAAAAGAAAGAAAAAAAAAAAAAACTAAAATTGGAGGAATATATATGCCAAGACAAACAGATCAACCATTCTGAGCAGAGTACTGTTCTTCACATGCCTCCAAGAGATAATGCAAAGCCCTCGTCAAGTCTGAAGTGACCCGTAACAATGAGATCCGAGGATGAATATTTTTAAGGAATAAACTTTTCCTACATATGCCTACAATTTGTACTCCAGCTACCTAAAAAAGTAGTAGAATAACAGCTAGAACAAAAACCACAATTTGTACTTAAGTTACACGCACGAGTTTATAGTAATCTTTTGCCCTATTTCGTAATCGGGCGTCCGAACTAATTAACCTCGTTGTGCTGAAGATAACTATCCGACAAACCTTCGAGTACTGTCCCCAACGTTTGGTCTTCACGAGATTAGACATTATGATATCTTGGGGAGATGAGTGTTTTGGTTGCTGTCTCGTGAAACTAATCAAAGATCTCATATAATTCTTCTCGCTAGGCAAACTTAATTTCATTAAATTCTCTTCTTGATCAATTTTTTTTTTCCCTTTTTCAAAGAGATTATGATCACATGGGCAAAACCAACAATACTATCGGGAAAATTGTCCATAACCCAGCTGAGTTGCAGCCTGAAATTTTGACCGACCCATGCTTATTGGCTTGGCGATGAGCTAATCAGATACCACCACGGAACCACTGTTGTGCCGAAAACAAAATTGAGAATATAACAAATCAACAAGCAATAAATAAGAATACAAAGATATACGTGGTTCCGCTCAAGTACAAAGCAAGAGCGTACTCCACGGAAAAAAGAGCAAGAGGATTCACTATAAATAGAGAGAGAAACAAAAAGATGGCTATACTCATAACTCTCAATAAAGCACCAAACAGATATTTAGGGACAAATTTCTGGTGAAATCCAAAAGAGAGACACAAACTCTTGGTGGAACCCTAGGAGATGAACAAAACCATAATATCTAAGTCCTTAAACAAAAGAACCATAACCCTATGAACCCCCAAGGTCTCTATTTATGGGAAAGCACTAAATAAACCTAAATCGAATAGGAATAGGAATCCTATTCAATTTAGGAATTCTAGTCAATTTCCAACAAATCTCCACCTTGACTTGAATTCCATCGAACTCAAAACTATAGGCAATCCTCTCCTTCAATCGTTCATCTCCCCCAAAAGCCCCCCACGGGGCAATCACCAATGGCACAAACGAGCAAGGTTCAAGCACGCTTGTTTGACCTTTTACACACGACTCAGGAAATCCAGTTGCACATGCCTCCAAATTGAGCTTGCATCTTCCAACGGGCACCTCCCACCCAATGCATCCTTCCCGGATACAGACGAAGATCTACTCAAACTCCCCACGAAGTTACTTACCGACTCCACCACAGAGTTAAAAACCCAACACTGAGTCAATCTCTAATTCACCGATGAAGAACCCAAAGATGTAGCACCCACAATTATACTACCATCAAGCACATAGAGGTTATTCGATTTTCAACCCTTCATCAAAACACAAGCACCCTTCGAAACCCTCAAGACTCCACCTTCAGCGGTATGTTTCCAATCCAAAGAGTCAAGAGTACCCAAAGAGATAAGATTTATCTTCAAATCTGGTACATGTCGAACACCAAACAACATCCTCACAAACCCATCATGCATTCTGACTTTAAATGTTCCAATCCCAACAATTTTATAGGGCATGTTACCCTATAAGAATTGTACCACAGCTGACCAATTCATTAGTATCGAACCAATATTTACTCGGATACATGTGGTAAGAACATCCGAAGTCCAGAATACAATCGGCATCCGAACAGACATTACCGACACTCACAGAAAGAACCAAAAGTGAATCGTCGGAATCATCGGAATCAATACCAGCAACATCCTTCTCTTCAAACTTGTCATTATTTTTCAACCTAGGACAATTTCTCACAATGTGCCTATATTTTCTACAGTAAAAACACTTTATTTCCTGATTTGTGAAACGAGAGCCAGAAACCCCTCTACTACCATTATACTTCTCAGAAGTTCTTCCTTGCACCATCAAACCCTGAGCATCAAAATCATCACCCTCACCAGATACTTTTTTCCTCAATTCTTTCGAATACAAACTAGACTTAACGTCCTCCGTGAAAATTGTATCCCTCCCATACAATAAGGTAATAACAAAGTGCTCATAAGATGCAGGCAAAGAACACAAAATAATAAGGGCCTGATCTTCTTCATCAATCACAACATTAATATTTTTTAAATCTATAATAATTCGATTTAACTCATCTTGATCGTCTTTTACGAGCGTACCTTCCCTCATACGAAACGTATAAAGGCAATGCTTCAAATAAAACCAGTTGATAAGAGACTTTGTCATGTAGATGCTTTCCAACTTCTACCAAATACTGGCAGTCGTATCCTCCTCCCCGACATTGCGAAGCACATCATCGGCTAAACACAACTGAATCGAACTGAGTGCCTTCGCATCGAGATCTCAAACACACCATCCTGCATATCTACAGGCTTCTTTGATTTTCCTAATAAAGTCTTATATAATCCTTGTTGAATAAGCAAAGCCTTCATCTTAATATGCCATAAATTGAAGTTAGTGCTCTGCCCATCGAACTTCGCAATTTTGAAACGAGTTGCCATTGAAACAATCACCAATTGCACAATACGTAGCGGAAAACAAAAGTCTCAGATTAAAAACCCGGTGCTCTGATACCAATTTGTTGTGCCGAAAACGAAATTGAGAATATTACAAATCAACAAGTAATAAACAAAAATACAAAGATATACGTGTTCCGCTCGAATACAAAGCAAGAACATACTCCATGGGAAAAAGAGTAAGAGGATTCACTATAAACAAGGAGAGAAACAAAGAACTGGCTATATCCATAGCTCTCAATAGATATTTAGAGACAATCTCTGGTAGAACCCAAAAGGAAGACACAAATCTTTAGTGGAACTCTAAGAGATGAACAAAACCCTAATATTTAAGCCTTGAACAAAAGAATCATAACCCTAGGAATCTCTAAGGTCTCTATTTATAGGAAAATACTAAATAAACGTAAAACGAATAGGAAAAGGAATCCTAGTTAATTTGGAATTTCAGTCAATTTTCAACAACCACTTCTTCTCATGGAGAAAATTTTCAGTGTGGGGTGGGTACGCATCTGAGCCGTCCAAAAGTCTATTTGACGATCTAGATTGAAATACACTCTCTCCTCTCACCCCCACTCTCTCTCCTTTTTCTCTTTCTAAATCCGGACCGTCCAAAACCAAAATAAACGGCCTAAATACATGAGCGGACATCATGTGATACCCGTATCGCACTGAAAAATTCCTCCTTGTCATGAGCCTTCTGTATGCATGCTATGCTTGTATCTATTGAGATCGTGTGAAGAAATTAGACGGAACTAGTCAAATCACAGGTGGGGATGGGACTTCTACCTAACCCAAACCTCTAAACTCCTCTCACGAGGAACATGAATTATGACTTTCTCACGTTATACGTTATATAATGTAAAATAAGATCTACTACGTCTTAACTTGACATTTTGAGTTATTTATTTTGTGATTCAATTTGCTCGTCATCTGTTTAGAAAATCAATTTCATTGGATATTGATAAGAGTTTGTTTAAGTAGTATTTATAATATAAGAACGAGGCATTGACTGTCAAAATTACTCTTGTAATAAGTGTGCTTCGTTCAAGTGACTACTAACATCTGCTTAATTTGTTTTTTTTGCATGAACGATGAACACGTTAAGAGACCTACCAAATAAATAGCCGGATTGTCAAGTAAAACCGTGGTTGGTTCTATTGGAAGTCACAAAAGCGTCACTTAAAAAGGGTTATCATCTGGGAAGTTCCATACTTCCATCACATGCAGAAGAATTCCCAAGCTCTTCCCTACACTTGAAAAAATTATTAGTTTTTCAATGCCCTGCCCGAAGTTTTTATTTATTTATTTTTGTTAAATGTTTTGTAATGAGTTCAATGGATCGATATAGAGTAGGATTTGAATCTTTTGAGGGAATGGAAGGTCCCATCCGAACCATTCTGGGTCTCTTTATGGGTTTATTTCAATAATTGAGATCATTCACCTTTTAGATCTCATTGAGAATATCAAGCACGCCAAATATTATATATATATTGAGGGATATTGGTTGATATGTTTTGAGAACACTTAAACGATCCCAATTATTGAAATGTGTTCTATATATAAATTTAACGACGTTCATCGTGATTTTTGACCTATTTGGTGTGTCGTATAAGTTCTAAAGAAAATAACGATCCCGATTATTAAAATGAACCCAAAAATAACCCGGGCCAGATCCATTTCCAAATTGATACAACACCCGTATAACCTTGTTTTTGATAATATCATCCGTCCCTGTCGACCACAAGACAAAAGTCTCCAATTTGGCCAACATGAAAGACACCAATCAAACGCGTTAAAAGGAAAAGTTTGCAGCTGAAATGAACTGAGAGGAGAGAGAGAGAGAGAGAGAGAGAGAGAGAGAGAGAGACTTGGGTGGTGGGAATTAAGGAGGGGACCAAAGCATCAAATCCAAGCCAACTGTACCCATCAATGGCTGACCACATTGCACCACCCCACGAAAAATGTGGCCAGACAAAGATCTCCCATTATATATTCCACATTTCATTTACTGTATGTAATTCTGTTGGAGTATTGTTTTTGGAGCGTGGACTTTTATTAGTTATTTGGTCATGACACCGTCCCACTATTTGATAACAACGACCTAATTGTAAATTTCCCATCATGTATAGTCCATGTACAGCATTGCCCCTCAAGAGCTTCTCGATTTCATCTTTGTGCGCTGAAGCGAAGGCATATTTAGCGCGCAGGCTGCAATATATGGAGCTAGTTTGCAGGGATGTTGGGCGTGGATTTGATTATGGTTGAGGGGGACGCGCAGCAGCTAGCTAGCTTGTCAAGATTCTGGGCATTGAAGTGGGTATATATGTCCAGTAGAGGTGGAATGGAAGTAATTGTTTGAGATGATATTAGAAGAAAAGCCCATCAGTTTCGTTCCGCGATCATCTAATGGGGTTAATTGCGCAAAAGTTAGCAAGTCACGGGGTGTGAAGATCGATTTATGAAGCTATACCTCATGTTTGGTTAATTATCTTCTTTGGAGAAAGATACCATCTCTCTCTCTGTTAATGCATCGATGTGATTGTTTTATCAATAAAAATTCATTTGCCGTTGGAAGGACAATTGTGATATTTTCTCTGATAGATTAGGGGTTCGATACTCTAGTTCGAAAACGACAAAACAAACAAGTGTCTCCCCTTTAAGAGTTCTTTATCGTTTATCAAAGTCTTTAATATTTATCCATAACATCATGCACTTATACGGCCAAGAAAGAAAGATGTGGATGGATCCTCTTTCCACACCTTATTTTTATGTACAATCACATTTTCGTGAAGGGGCTATCATGTACCTCAGACTGTACTACACAATGGGTAAAGGTTGTAATTAAGCTTCAATTTTGGGACTAGCGATGGAGACAAGGGGAAATCCACAAAAAATCATAAGCTAAAGATTTTATTTTATTTTATTTTATTTTTAATTAGCTAGGATCGAATGCAAACGATAGCTCCAGATTCTGTTACCGACTAGGGCTCCCAATTTTTAACCCAATGTTGAGGCCTCCAAACGGGTACCAGTGTTAAATATCGTATACATCAGTATTTGTATATTACTATAATTGTGCGTTGTTCAATGTAAAGGAGGCCTCATGTAAATTCTCAGGTCATCTGGTCAAAAGTTGAACTTCAAGTGTTGCTGGTGGGGTTCGATCCCAAAACCCATGGGTCATTCCAAACAATCTTACCCACTACAGTTGTATTTGTTGTATATCTGGACCTTTGAAGGCTTGAAGCTGTTGCCTCTAACGTTGGCCCTAGGGCAGAGTTATGTTGGGGCCTTGGAAGGTCCAGCTTCCCGAGCATCTGAGTTTTAAATTTTTTATTTTGTATATACTTGATTTTGAATATTATTGATACTTATTTGTGTATACCTAATTATAATCTTAATAATTTTGGTTTGATTTGATAAAAAAAAATTGGCTATTTTAGATTCACATTTCTTAACTTTTTTCATAAATTAAAAATAAGCACATGACAATTGAAGTAGCCTCAAGAGAAAAAAAAATGGTTGGTATGCTTTAACTATATTAGGCTAGAATAATTTCAATGTTCAAATGTAATGTATTGAAAAGTAAAAACCTTAATTATGATATAATAAGTATACGTTCTGAGAAAGAATATGTCTGCTAAGCCCGGGCCCCGGTGTGAAAATCCTGACCCCGCCTTTCATTACATTGCATTGGTCTTCGGTTGTGCAAATACCTTTTCCCATCACATTATCATTTTCTACGGTTTGAATTCTCAAAGTTTTAATCATTCTGTCCCAATATATCTTGTTGATGAAGCATTGACTTAAGCCCTTGCTCATAAACGAGCTGAACGAGTAAAATAGTTAATTGTCCATGTTTGGTCTGAAAATTCTATGTAAAATAAGTTCAAGCTTTGATTTTTGTTTGTGATATGAAATGATCCATATTCATTAGGTTTCTAAAAGTAACTTTGACAGTAAGATAAAGAGCATGAACACAAGTACAAAATCAATGGACGATACAATCACATCTGTGTTTTGAATTTGTGTCTGAATATAAGTGTCCAAATCATTTGCCCTCATGCGAGTTTCGCGTCATAAGATGAGGACCTGGGATGTCTTTTGTCCCACACAAGTACCGGCAACTCTCCATACCTCTATTCTTGTGCATTTTCAACCACATAATTGTACAAAAAATATCTTATCTCTAAATTATTTTTGTGCCATCCTACAACTGAAAAAGCACAAAACGGAATAGGGTTTTCAATACAAAGATTTGGCCTCGTGTTTGTATGCTATTTTATAGTTCTGCCTCTTTTAAAGAGGAACCGTGGATACAAAGCGACATTTGCTGAGTTTTGCATTCTTGCCCCATATTTTGTTAACCTCGTTTAAAAACATTTTTTTCCCTTGCTTTGTGATTTAACTCCTTTCACAAAATCTCTATTTTTTAATCTAGTTTAGCTACAAGATGTAGCAAATAGTATCAAAATTAAATTCCAAATTATGTGGAGATCACAACATGTTTTCTCAATGTGAATTGACATTGACCTTTACAATCCCAGAAACAAAACAAAATTCGCTGCAAATTTTACCATTGTAAATTTTACCCTGTGAAGTTTATATTGAGTTCATCACACGATCAGCCAAAGTGTAGAGGTGAAATAAAACATGGGACAATGGGGATTCCGCCATGGTAGGGAATCCTGCGTGCTGAACTTTGTAAGGAGTGGTGCCACATCTCATGGGTCGAGCCTCTAAGAACCAACTGTCTGAAGCAAGGTTCGATTTGAAGCAAGGTTCAATTTGAAGCTAAGCTACGGAGCGCAATGTTCGATTTGAAAACTAGGCAAACGTCGACGTACGAGGAAAGGTTCTTACTAGTTCCCAAAATAAAAACGTTCTTAATTGGAACCAGTTCCTAGTTAGGCTTAACTTGCGTCAACAATAATGAATAAATGGGCCTTCAAGCCCATTTCATCTCTTAAGCCCAAACTTTGTCCAGTCCGGATCTGCAAAGATCAAAGCACAGAAAATGTCACAAATGTGGTCCATTTGGACCACTCTCTAAGCAGATTCGAATCTCATAGTGCAACAGGGGCTTCTTTTATTTGTTTTTGGTTTGACGTTTTCTTTTTGGTTTGATGGTCAAGGATGTCCAGGCCAGTTTATGCACACCTCGACTATTCCACTTTCCGGTCTGTCTTCCATCCACGCCGAGACTAGGAGAATCACCAAGAGATTTCTTTCTTACAGCCTTGCCTCAAGAGGTTGCCAAGTTTTGAACTCAGGATGTCTGGATTTACAGCTTATCTCTATTGCCACTGAGAATACCCATGGCCATGGAATTCAGGGACTTTTGTTGTCTCTCTGGGACCACAACTGCTAGACCATTGTACAAGAAATGGGCCAAGCACAGGGCACACATGGAATCAGATTCCACAAACGCAACTTGGACTGGCTTTGTCCACCCTTTAAAAAACATGGGAATATGGTTCCAGAATCTATGTTCAAAGTGAAGTTCCTTAATGTAATTTTCAAGATATTGCCTGCGAAATCTCCAGCGAGAAAATTCACTATAATGTCTCTCCAACAATAGGACTCAAGTGACGTAGTATCAAAACAGGATCACAAAGCTCTAATCTAATTGCATTATGGATAGTTTCAATAGAATTTCGCTCTTCTCTCATTTCATTTTAGCTTCTGAAAAGAAGTCATAACATAACGTGTTTTTTTTCTTCTTCTTTTGAACAGCGCATAACGTAACGCGTTAACAAGTGCTAATGGCCTCCAGCGTCGCAGCTAAACTTCGCAAAAAGTCCTCAAATAAAAAAAAAGAGGATAATGTTGCGTACCTAACAATCCTCCACCTCGCTGCTGTTCAAAAAAACCAATCCTCCACCTCCCTATAAACGAAACCATGTGCTTTGCTTTTGCTTGGAGCTGAAAAGAATATGCCCATCCAATCAATCACAATAGCCACATCCAAATGAAAATTCCAAATTTAACACATGACAGATCAATCTTTCTCTCATCTCTACATGTATGTGTGCATGTACTTACACATATACACTCCGAATTATAGAGAGAGAAAAAGAGTTGGGTTTTTTTTTTCTTTTTCTTGCTGTTTTAGATTCAACTTAAATATAATGACGACACCAGAGAAAGAACTGTCCTCGTACAGACGGGGACCAAATATGATGATGAATGTAGTACTATATTGTCACATAAAGGTTGGCGGCCACTTTGCTGCAAAGCAATAGGCTAGACTAGAGTAAATGCAGTGTGAAAACAAAGGAAAGGGAAAAGAGAAGGAAAAATGATGTGCAAGGACACAAAAAAGTAGAAAATGGGTACAGCACGTGTCAATTTATGAATGGCCAAATTAATGTAGCCACTGGACCATCCAAGTTTTATCCTTGCACTTTTAATAATGCACCTAAAAAAACAAGAACCATCCCACTCATGAAAAGGACTACCAACCAATGTATTCCACAATATGATGTATATATCCAGAGTGAGGGGCTCCACTAGCATCCTTGAATACTTGGTAGTTGTAGACTAATCTTTAAGAATCGTCTTTGTATTAGTAACAGGCAATGAAATATAAGAAAGAACAATCAAAATTGGTATTGGTTCATAGTAAAAGCAGAATAGCAAAACATGAAACGTCTCATATAGCTAACAACACATCCGAACTAAGATAGAGTTCTAAATCATGGTATCAGGAGATGTATTGGTAGCAATGCACCCTGCGTGAGTAAACATTCGGTCTCTTGGACACCTTCTGGGACTTATTTCCAAAATCCAATTCGACGCCCGGTGGTGACAACCCTGATACATCCATTTATTGGTCAACATGTACAGTTTTTGGTAACTATTGACATCAAAGGTCCCAAAACCCAATACGTATCGCACTTAGGATCGATCCATAGTTTAAACCTTAGATCAATGTGAGCTGAATAAATTATAACAATAATCGGTACAAACAAAGCAATGGGAAAATTTCCATGGGACTAAAGAAGTTCAAACCAGGTTCCTGGGGACTGCCTGACTGCAATCAGAGAAGTTATTCAAAAAAATTCAGGTAGATTGTAAATTAAAAACATAGTCACTAGCTTCTCTCTGAGGCTTTTTGTATTAGTTGTGTAATAGACTCATCAATGATCATGCAAAAAGTTAAAGAAGCCAAGACAAGCCAATTAACCTAGAATCTTTGGGATCATTAACACAGCTTCTTACTCTTCATTATTCCCTTTTTACACCGAAGTACGAATAATGGAGATTGTGGTCCTCACAAACTCTTGTTTTCTTTTTCACAACTCTCTCCAAGTTGCACTATCCTCCTACAACTACTATTCTCTCCTCACTTTCCTTCCTTTCCCTCTAATGGAAACAAGTAAAGCTGGAGGAAAGAGAGGCATGGAGGATAAGATGAAGGGAGAAGTGGTGGGTGAAGAGGAAGACGATGAGGAAGATGATGATGTTTTAGGGTTAGGGTCTGGGGAGGATGACAACAAGAAGAAAAAGGTGCCAGGAAGAAAAGGGTCTAGCGGAGGAGGGTCAACGCAACCTTGTTGTCAAGTGGATAATTGTAGCACAGACATGACTTATGCCAAGCCATACCACCGCCGACACAAGGTCTGCGAATTTCATGCTAAGGTTCCAGTTGTTGTTCTTGCCGGTCTACAGCAGCGTTTCTGTCAGCAATGCAGCAGGTTGGGAAACCCTAGTATTTCTATTTTCTGAGTGTCTCTTGTTTTAGTGAATAAAGTTCCTGGGGTCTATAGCCAAATGGATGTTTCAGGTCAAACTATTGGTGAAATACAAAGACTCCAACCAAACGTCCTGATTAATCAACCAACAAATTAGCACTAATAGGTAATCAATTCGATGAAATGTTGAAACACTAACACGCATGTCGAAGTATGTGATCACAAAGCATGTGTGATTCAGAGACACTCTTTTTTTTCTTTTTTGATCATTAAAGGAAAAGGAAATGAGACTGGTCACTGGATACAATCAAATCATTCTTATATCTTAATACTTACGCCTCAGTTACTAATTCACACACTTTCGTGCATGTTTGCTAGTGTTTACCTATACATCACAAAAGTAAACAACATGAGACCTCAAAAAATTGCAAGACATTTGTCTACGTACTCATATTGAGGCCTTTGATATTGCATCTCATGGAAATGGAGTCAGCTTTAAATATGTTTTAAGGCTAGTTAAAATAAGAGAGTCAAGAGTATGTTAAGCATTTTGCTCCGCCTACTGGAAATTCTGTTAAGACCGAACATTCTTCGCATTTCTTCCCGGTTTATTTATTTTGCATACTGATGCTCCTAATGGAAACTTTTTTTCTTGTGTCACGTTGAAACTGCATGACCCAAGAACCCCTCTTATTCCTTTACCATAAGAGAGTCCCACCTGCATATGCAGCAAATTTGTACAATCTCTCTTTACTGATGATCTTGACTAGTATTGCCTTAACTTTGAAATTGATACTTACCTTCTCTCAACTCTCAAGAGCTAAGCCATTGTGCCTCAAAGCTTTGGGGTGGAACCGTAGTTTTAAAAATGGCCATTTGGGGCATGGTTCCACTGCATAATGTCTCTTGAGTTACCTGATTTGTGGAGGTATAGGGTGCCCACTAATTAATGGTGAATCTTTCTGAGAGCAGTCACGGTGCATATATATGACCAAAGGCTGGGTCTATATCCACTATCTAGTGCTCCCCGCCTATACCTCATTGATTGGGGATTACATTGGTATTGTTATTGTTGTATGTTAAGCGTTTTTCTAGTAGTCATTACGGTAGTTACTCTATTTACCCAACTCTGTCAAGACAGGACATTCTACAGCTGATATTTGAAAAGCCAAATTCCTAAGAGAGATAGAAACAGATCCATATGAATAATATCAAAGTAATTCTATATCCATCTTCGTTTTGGTTCTTGTTGAAGCATTCAACTCAAAACCAATTGGCAATGAGTGGAGAGGCCGCACAAGCTCATATACAAGTTTTTGAGGTTATAATTAACCAATGTGGGGCAAACTCCAACACTCCCCCACATGTATGACCCCAAACCCGCACGTGGAGAGGTAAACAAAGGATTCCTAAAATAGGGATTACAACGAAACAAGATGCGTTTAAGGCACAAACAACAGGACAATCAATTCAGAGAGTATTGTCCAAAAGCCTAACTCTGATACCATGTTAAAGTATCTAACTCAAAACCAATTGGCAATGAGTGGATAGGCTGCCTAGGCTCGTATACTAGTTTTAGAGGTTATAATTAACCAAACTGGGACAAGCTCTAACAGTTCCCTCAGAATGTAACTTCCTAGAGATAGGTTTTGGAGGTTCTTAAGATGATTTCTTCACAATTATCACAAGCATAAGTCTAGTCAGAGCTTAAGTGTATTGGTAGTTCCATACTTCGATCTTAGTGGAAAGAGGCAAGGTTAATTTCCATTTCTATAGCACTTTCTTTGATTCCAGTTTGTGTCCTGCAAAATGAAAGTTAACACGTGTTGTTCTAGTTCTTATCATCAATGACTTGAACTAGGTCCAGATTTTCTAACATTAATAATTCAAACAGAAGCTAAATGCAATGAAAGCAGAGGAACACAGAAATTAAATTAATCCCAGCTCCTAGTAGTCCATTAGGACAATTATTCTTAACAAATTTGGGTTATATTGCAATGGCTTTCCGCAGGTTCCATGAGCTATCAGAGTTTGATGACACCAAAAGGAGTTGTCGCAGGCGTTTGGCTGGACATAATGAGCGTCGCCGCAAAAGCTCATATGACACTCCTGGAGAAGGATCAGCCTGAAAACGCCTACGGATATATTTGTCTCCCACAAATGCCTCCGATGTTACCAGCATGCTCTCTCTCTTCTGTCATTCTTGGTTGTCACTTGCCAAGAGTTGATCTTCAATTACGCATGCTCTCTATCTTCTGTCAATCCTTGGGTACTTTAGATAAACATTGCTGCTCTTTTATTATGCATCGACTATTGATTGTTGCTTGTGTTTGAGACATTAAGATTATGTATTGACTATTGACTATTGCTTGTGTTTGAGACATTAAGCCAATAAAATTATGACCAGCAACTTATGTGCCTCTTTCCAATTGTATGTCATTAAAGGTATTATTTGACAACATGTGTGGTGGCTTTTTAGGATGCAGGCTTCATCTTTGTCTTCAAAAAATATTAACCTCGTCATTCTGTCTCAAGGTTTATTTGAGTTTGATATCATGAAAGAAAAAGACCAGGAGCTTAACTAGAATTCAACCCAAATAGTTGCAAAATTATGATCACTGCTATTTGTGTTTCTCCGTTTGTAATTCTTTGTTCAAGCATATGCAGCATCTCTAACATTAACCTTCTCATCTATGCTGTGATTAGTCATTTTATGAACCACCACTTGGATGGATAAACAAAACATGTTGAAATCATGTAAGCTCTTCAGAAAGCAGCCAACATCTCGTGTGTCCCAAGTTGTGTAATCTCTCTTCCTCAAAAGAAAATGAAGAAAAAAAAAAAAGAAAACAAGTTGGATTTTAAATGCTTGACCATCAGATGCTCTGCATGTCCAATGAATATGTGATATACCCGAGAATCTAGATTAACTCGTTTCTTAATACATGTTCAAAATAAAATCGAAACATTTTGCACTTTGGAGTGCTTGGCTCTCTTAACTGGTATGGGTCAGTTTTGGCATAACATCTTATACATTTGCATGATCAACTAACTGACAAATTTCTAACTGCTAATTAGTTTGGAACACTTCTCTACATCTGTGGACGCAATTAGCAGCTAACAAGCAAGAAAGCAGATTTTAGAGCATCTTTCCTCCATATGCATAACCATATGCAAAATGAGTAACCTAAGAATGATGCAGGCACACTGCTAATAAAAACGAGCAAAGGCAAACTGAAAACATAGAATGCCAATTGTACAGCTCTTTCCAAATCATTACTACACAAGGCAAACAGGCAAGTAAATGAGCCACAAAAACTATGGAGACAAAGATTTAAGAACAATATATTTTAAACAGAAAAGTTGTGTGTGTGTGTGTGTGTGAGAGAGAGAGAGAGAGAGAGAGAGAGAGAGAGAGAGAGAGATACCAGAGATCTCTTGCTACAATCAGTCTTTCGTTCATCAGAAAGTTGGGTCGATATAAATGATAACAAACCACCAAGCATTGCGCTTTTAAGTACACTGCCTCTACCGAATTTTCTGTTTCCATGGGACTAGATTAGCATAGGTCCTCGTCATGCTGACAGTAATAGCCAGGCACCTCCTAATGCATGTAGTCTCCTTTCCACAAGGTTTGTATCCTACAACCACAGGGAAGCAACTGACAATAGAGCACCTAATACTTTTTTGTTGACTCCCCATGCCAAATGTTAAAGAAAGCAGTTTACTCATCAGCATGTTATTTGGCAAGCTGAAACATAAAAACACAAGATATTATCAATTTCTTCCGATTTCCAAAATAAGCCCAAGGCCAGCCAAAAGATCAAGGATTTCAGCAAGCTGCCCAAAGAAATATTGTAGGCACTTAAGTCATATCCAAAAAAAGGCTAGACAACTAGGTAACAATTACAACATTTCAATTGAAGAATGAAGAGTTTAAGTTATCTTCTAAACGAAGCAGCAAACATTATCGTCCTAGATATGTTTTGTAAGTGGTAGTTTTTCATAACTTGAGCCTCTTTGTGGTTATGAAGTACGTTTTCACAAAACCAAGTAACACATGTTGTAGCCAGAACAGTCATGCAATTTGAGTAATTTTGAACTAAGAATGTCAACCAAAGGGAGGTGTCGGTAGAGAACCCAAGACTGCGGATGCGAATTGATTACCTCAAACATAGGTTTGGTACTGTCACAAGGGGAATTTGACTTAATTCACATCCCAACAACAATGTTTACCATCAACATCAACGACAGCAGAGGATTGTACTTTCCGGCATGATCAGGGTAATGTTGTCTACCTAGAAATTCAAGACAAGATAAAACGATCTATATGTAATGTTAAGGATCTTAAATCTTGAACCCCAGCCATGTATTTACCCTGAACCAAAACCAATTGAACTTTTGGGAAACTGAATGTCTGTTCAGCATATCTGGTGAAATGGAGATGGCAGTGGTCTAGGTCTACAACATGACAGTCATTCTAGGCATACAACAAATAAGATAGGTTCATAGTCAGCATGGTTGCCATTGTTAAGCTATCGAAACTGTTAGGAGAAAATAGAGCCCTTCTAGAGAAGATCAAAAACAGTGATTTCAAAAAGAAGTAGAAGCATCCTAGTAAAATATTAGCCTAGGGCCCAGAGAAACCCACTCTCAGTTGTGTACATGATTGCTAAGGTGGTCCGTTCACTTCCAAATGATGTAGTTACTATTAAAACATCCAACTCAAAACCAATTAGCAATGAGTGGAGAGGCCGTCCAGACTCATATTCTAGTTTTGGAGGTGATAATTAACCGATGTGGGACAAACTCCAACACTCACCCGCACATGTGACCCCCGACTCGCACGTGGAGCGGTAAACTAACAATCCATAACACATGGATCACACCAAACAGCAGTGCACTTATAGAACAAACAAGGGGGAATAAATTCTCCGAAACCCTAGCTCTGATTCCATGTTGAAACTTTATATCCATCTCAAAACCAATTGGCAATAAGTGGAGAGGCCGCCTGTGCTCATATACTAGTTTTGGAGGTGATAATTGACCGATGTGGGACTACAACAGTTACAATTAGCCAGAAATTGCAGCAACAAGAGAACAGTTTGTTGAAGAAACAAACCCCTGGGTAATCCTAAGATGTGTCATAATAACAATGGGAAATATATAGTTATACTACTCTGCAACAAACTTGTCCAGCACTTGCAGTGCTGGAGATGTGGTTCAACTACACAATTCTTTGTCTCCAAACTCCCAAAAACACATCATAAGCAAAGTCAGTAACCAAAGAAATTTGCAGTTCTTCAATCATGATACATTGGGTGGAAAAGCAGGTAAAAACGGGGACCTACAACTAAGAGATTCCAAAAATAGAAAAATAAAACAGGTGTCCAAAATTGGTCAGCTGTAGGCCATGAGTCCATGAAAGATAGTAAGAATTAGATCAGGTTCACTGTCTGTTAGGCAAGAATCGTTCCCAGCTTTTGTCTCAGGTTAGTAATATTGCAGTTTAAGCCATGTCACAAGGATTCCAAGGGTTCTTGTCAACAGCCACCAAATGCATGCGCACCAAGAAGAACCCTCTTTATTCACGCTTGATGCCCATAATTTTTACAGCTAGCTCCCAGGTGACAATTGCAGCTGCATTAGCAGGAAACGCCCTCACAATAGTTGGACCTAACCCTGTATAGCATCCTTTGAGTCCTGACCTCACGTATATCTACCAAAAAGGAGCCAACAAGCCTCTCAGGTATTTTGTTTCATCATATTTATTGGTTGGGAAATTCATAATAAAGTTTAAAGACATTAAAGGAGGATGCTTACCGATTTCAAAATCTGAAATGGATTTCTTGTGGAGCCTCTGTCCGTGGAAGTCTGGATTATAGTTTTCGCTACATCCAAAGGTAGAACAGCAGACCAAAACTGGAGGCAAAAATACAAGAAAATAGGATTTAGGGAAGAAATAAATCAACGTTTGGAAACAAATTAAACACTAGAACTACAGAAGAGGGTAAGGAAGATTTTAAAGCAAGTAAATAGATCAGATACACGTTTGGCTATCAAAGTTCTGACTGCTATTTTTTTTTGAAATATGGACGAACGGAAGTTTAACTCCTAAAAAAGCACTTCATGAATCTTCCCCGAAGTTGATTGATTTTCTTAGTCCCTGTTTAGATACAGGAGAAAACTTCCATTTAGAATTTCTCGTTCTTCAAAAAATATAATTATTTTCCATTGGAAGAAACAACTTACTGCAATACCACTTAGACCACCACTGATAATTCCAACTCCTACATCCATCAAGTTGCTCTGGTTGGGAGAAGCATCCTTCATCTTTAAGTGCATGTAATAACGGACATGCTCATAAGTGGTAAAGAAGACAGCATTTCCTATAGATTCCCGTAATAAAGTTGTGAACCCTCCTCGAAAAATGCCTGTAACCTGGAAAGGTAGTCTGTCATATTGAAATCACATAAAAATATCTAATTGGTAGTAACTAGAGATGTCTTTACCCCTTCAGTTCTAAGAGTTTTAAGGGCACAATCTAGAGGACCATCATATCTGCCGGACTTAGGAACCAAGGAGTCAGTCCCTTGAACTTGCATCCTACACTGGAGAAACCAAAGTGTCATAAATTATAATAATGACATGGGAAATTACAAAGCAGTGCCTTGAACATGCATGCTCCACGGGAGAAAGCAGAGTGTCACAAGCATTATTTGGGAAATAAAATTTCACTTCATGAACACTCTGGTATACGTACCTTCACCAGCTCTGATGAACATAGCACAAAGCTGATGACCGCTCCACCAAATGCTGCAGAAGGAATTATTACAGAGAGCTGTGGTTTACCACTTTGGAGTCCTCCCTTCAACGAGAGAGAGAGAGAGAGAGAGAGAGAGAGAGAGAGAATGTTATCATGCATATTTATACATCTATAGAAGGTAAAAAGCCTAAATCCTGGTCTGCCATTCCAGCAAAGATATTTCCTTTCAAACAAACCTCCAGTGACTGTTTTGTTTGGGAATAAATTCCAAAGAGAAGTGAACTTTCAAAGGCCACACCCAAGAAAGAAGATGTCGCACCTCGATATAGTCCCTTCACCTGTCACAATAATTATCTATGAGTTCTTCTTCGGAAAGAAACATGGAACCTAAAACCTTCACCCAGAATAATCCACGCAAAAACTAAGACAGAAACTATAATTAAAATTGAGAGAGTCCATATCATATTTGTTGTAGACACGTGACAAATTGAGACTCTCTCATACTTAATAGAGACACCGAAAGCTCCATATGATGGACAAGGAGTTGGAGCTTTAAGATCTATAGCTCATTGCGTAATCTTCTCAACACTTGGAGTATGTTAACGAACACTTCAACCCCAGCTTATTGTTTTTTCAAGCGAAGGGCTGTGTTTTCTCTAAATTAGAAAAGGAACTATGGATAATATTCCTTTGGTCAGAACGTTCACAAGGGCCATGTTTCTTTTCCTAAATGTTCAAGAGGATCAAATTCCAAGGAACAAATAACAAAAAATTCTAGCAAATGGAAGGGCAAAAAACACATCTGCATGTAAATATTCTCTTATTTTGTTTTCCATTGTTTTGTTTCCCTGCTAGGATGAAGTATCATAAGAAACATGTAGGAATGGTCTATTTATCATTCTGGTTTTCAGCAGACCTAACCAATAAACAAGAGACATTGATATATTGATGAGATGCAATTGCTAGAGCCAAAACTTTGTTAGAGCTTGTCCCACATTGGTTAAAGAAAATATAACCTCCAAAACTAGTATATGAGTTTAAAAATGTGATACTAGATGGCCAAAAAGAAAGACCAATGCCCTTAGAGCATCTCTATCCCTACCCTTTATTTTTTGGTTATTAAGGGTGGGAGGCACACTGAGGCGCAAAGGTCTAATGGGGTCAAGGTGTGAGGCACAAGACAAAGCGCGGGCCTTATTGAAGCAAGGAGCACTTAGGCGAGAAAAAATAGCATACACCGATTTTCAAATAATAAACACTAAGAAAAGAAGTTTAGAAGTGTACCATGTAAAAAGTTCATAAAATCATCTACAAAATACCAAATAGTCGACAATTCTCTCATAGAGAAGAACTAACACGTCAAGTACAGTAAAGGACAATCGTAAAATATCCAAAACAGAGGCTGATAGAGATCGTTTAGTTCCAGTTGTTCAATTGAGAGACAAGAGATCAACGGGGTGTTCTATGTGTGAGGATAGTACCTTAGATATCTTTTTGCCCTTTAGAATTGAATTTGGTGCGAATTGAAAGAGGCTCACCAGGCGCACGCCTTGTGCCTTGGTCGCTTAGGCATCGCCTCTGTCAAGTTGCCTCACCCAAACTAAGAGTTAGCCAGTGAGGCTTGATGGGCCTTGCACCTGGGTGCACCTTTTACAACTATTTATTTTTTCTTAATCAAAAGTACAAAAAAGTCCATTCTTCATTAGGCTAATCACTTTTTCACCTACATACTACATCTTATTCTCTAATTTTGCTATCCATCCATACATCAAGGCTGCATTTGTATTCTGTAAAGTTGAAGGGGTAATCTTGACCCTTCATACCATTTGTCTAACCTCTCTAGGCTAAGGTAAATGTAGTGAGCGAAATCTTGGGCTAAGGCAAAATGCCTAGCCATATAGAGAGCCCATTGGACTGAAGAAAAGTGGGTTGGGCTAGCCTTTTTTTAAGCTAAAAAGTTTTTCAACCAAACAAAAGTGATGGAAATTCATAGATTGCTAGGCCATAAATCACATGAAATAAAGACATAGAAGTCGTTTGCTATTTCACGGACTTCGCTAAACTTGTAAAATGCGTGTATTGGACACTCGACACTAAGGTAAGGCCAAAGGGAATAGGATATGTGTCCGACATGCATAATTGGATATGGACCCAGCTAATATCTATAGATTGCTGAGTTCACTACAAAATTATCAAAAGATGATTATCTTGTCCATGAATTGCTAAATGTTAGTTAGTAAAAATGAGATCTAATTGTGTCCTAGTGTCTTCACAAACGAGAATTTAGTGGATTCAACAATGGCATGCACACCCACACTCGACAACTGCACCCGAGTCCATGTAATTAAAAACTCATCCATTCCATTATATGGTAGTGAATCCAAAAAGTTTTGCTTGTTTTGTAGTACAACATTGCTTCATTCTCATCCATGTCACTTCATCCATAATATCTCTGCAGTATACACAGATTGAGATGTAGCACCTACATACACTATTACAAATACCTAAAGCAGCGAGAATGAACACAAGAAAACACAATTTCTAACTTGGCCATCTAAATGCAAGCAAGGACAATAATGACTTAAAGTTGGATCTCACAATAAGTACAAGTAGCATACTCCTTCAGTCTTCAGTATCCTAGCAGTGCAATGCAAACCACTTCTATACTTCATCCCATGGGCTTCAGTATTGTGCTTTTGCAACTTCACCTGATAAATCAAGATTACAATGTGTAAGAAGCACAAAGCCCATAGATACAAAATAGTGTCATCAATGTTGTCCATAAAAAAGCTTCATTGTATCTCCGAGACTCCAAGTCTCCGACAATGATGAATATACCTAGCTTAAATACTGGTAGCAGTGGAGATGATTAAGTTGTCCAGCTACGTGCCAAAAAATGCATACGGCACATGCAAAAAAACAATCAAGGACTCAAGTGCATAAGCAAAATTGATGAAGTGCATCAGGACAGAGAATGGTGGTGAGTACATAGGATTGTACCATACTTAATTTAAAAACCATGGTATCAAACATCAAAGAACTCCTTGCAAGACTCCTCAGGACAATAGCACAGCAGAAAGGATGAATCCCACTACTGTGAAAAGAATGAGATGGACGCTGTCAGATGCGATTTCAATGACTCATCCAAGCTACGGACCAAAAAGTACATAAGGCATGTGCATGGAAAGCAGCACAGGCGGATTCAAAGATTTGTAGATGAGCAATATGATACCAATGGGTAGAATTAATCCTACTCCCTTTCCTCAAGTTTTAAAATCACAACAGCTATCAAGTATCAACTAAGGGCCTCTTTGGACAAACTTTTTGGGGGCTTTTTGGCACAATGTTTTTGGTCGTTTTCACTAATCTTTACAAAATTTGGGTCCAAGTTTAACATCACAATTTTTGTCTCGACGAGAGGAATTGAATTTGGGTCTTTTTTGTCACATTATTATTTTTTTTCAATTTTGGTCTATGTTTTTATATTTTCCAATTCCTCTCGTCAAGACAAGTAAAAATTTGACCCGAATCTTGAAAAGATTAAGTGAAAACAACAAAAAAGACCATGTCAAAAAGCCCTAAAAAGTTTGTCCAAAGAGGCCCTAAGACTTCCCATGGTTCTTTGGTAACCGCTAAACTAGCAAGTACTTATGAAGAATCTCAATTGTTTATAACTACAGTCTACAACCACGTGAATAAGGGCTTGAAAAGACTTTTTAAGTAAATCTGTTAGCCAAAAGTTTTGGCATCTCGTGATTGTAAATACCATGAAAGTCTAGGCATACCAAATACCAAATGATTTGGCTTTGCTTTGAACATCAACCATACTTATTCTAGTTTAGAATTTTGTTTGTGAACACGATAATATCAGCATAAATCTCATACAAAAATAGGAAATTCCTCTCAGATGATGTTGCCATACATAGTAAACGCCACCACTGTGATGTCAATGTGTCATGAAAAACATAAACAAGTGCACATGCGAGAATCTAAAGCAAGAACTGAACAAGTCCAAGTGTAGGTGTAGGTGTAGGTGTAGGTGTAGGTGTTCTACCCACAAACCAAACTCCAAAGCCAAATAAAGAAATAAATGCACGTGTATATGTTCTTCCCATAACTTGTTTTATGGAAATATGTTTTAACAATGTTGTGTTTCCAAAAACCCTGAAGGCATCTTACAATTTTCCACAAGCAACTTCAGGTGATCAATTCATTAGAAAACTAGTTAGTTCCAAGCAAAGTTCCCCACAACAAGAGCTAGATACGTAGGGAATGTGGAGAAGAACCAAAACAGAATGGTTCTGCCAATTGATTCAGATGCTGGTTCGTGGTCAACATCCATTAGTTCCAAGGGAAATCCGGTGTCTTTAAGTTGTTTTTTGCCAATAAGTGAAAAGCAAAAGTTGTGCCAGATAGATTGGCATACTTTTCGGGAAAAAAAACATAATCTAGAGTACTTAAGGTGCAAAAAATACGCCTTTATCATTAGTAAATCAGAAACACCATCCCCAATACGAAGCTTGAGAGTAAATAACAAGAGGAATGACATGACTTATCACTTATTTACGAGGTACATACAGCATTTCTGACTCAAACAAAAAAAGAATCACGATTTTCATAATTAAAGTTTCAATGCATATGCGCATATGTAGGTTGTTACTAACGGAAACAGAATAATTCCAACAAGTCCATGACAAATACAAGCAATTCAGGTGTGTATGAGCAACGTCAAACAGCGGAAATAAGTGAAATACCTTTACTTATCAAATGGGTGACCGGTGATAACAGTGGCGACCCCGGTGAGCAAACCTGCCGCATAGTCCTTGTACCCAGAATTCTCCTCCATCTCTCTCTCCCTCCCTCCCTCCCTCCCTCTATATCTCTTGTCGTTAGTTTTTGCTGATAGGGTGAGTGAATTAGGATTTTATGGGAAGATGCGGGCAAATTTGTCATTCACTAAATTCTACGGTCATGACAAAATCGGGGTTGACATTGAGATCAGAGAATTCAAGGGTTTACAAAATGGAGGAAAAAGAAGAGAACGTAGCGGACTAGCGGCGCTGAAGAAAAGAGGAAAACTATAGGTCAGAAGGGTTTTTTTGAGTAGTTTTACAATTGGGGTTAATTGAACATTTAGTGGGCAATTCTATTTGCCCACCTCATTTTCTCAGTACCCCCGCCAAAAAATCAAAAAATATTATCATGAATATTGAATTTAGTAAATAACAAATGTGCCCGCATCTTCTACCCATGAAGCCCTAATTCTCACACTCACCATAAGACAGTGAATTAAACTATTGCTTAACTCCCTCCCCATCCGAGACCCAAACTCCCTGGGCTTTTAATGCAATCACGAGTAACGTAGAGGTCTTTTTCAGTGCAATCAAGGCATTGGTCACAAAGATCATCCTGAGATACGTGACAAGTATCAAGGGTATCTTTGGTTGTATGGCAAGCCAAAGAAAATAGATGACTATCGGATGGGAGTAAATTTTCAAGACCCAAGACGAATTAGTTAAAGGACGCAAAGGAGACGGCTTTTTGGCCAAACAACACGCAGACTTAGAACGAAACAAGCCCGAGTTGGAGAGGCATAGAATATCCTTAGGGAGAGGCATATAGAGCATCACAAAGTCCTAGTAGTGTGTTGTTTTTTTAATAGATTTTTTACTTAAATTTGGAGTTTGAGTATTGAAGTGGCAAGGACAGGAAAGGCTCTTATGGATCTTCTAGTGTTGTTTTTTTCAAGTTCAAAAAATAGGAAACTTTTTTGTAAAAGAAGACTGTCACAATGCAAAATATATCTATAGTAGTTGTATTCAAGAAATGGAGCTAAGAAAAGTCATATCAATTTGAATGAATTTCCTTGCGCTCTTCAACTAAAAGGTAATATCTCAACTTCTAATTGGTAAAAGACCCCACACTTGTAAATTCCAGGAGTCTCCGCCGGCCACACCCTCTTTGGCTGATCACTCCCCAAGAATATCCTTGTATTTTTTGTGAGAGTGATAAATGCCTTTAAACCTCATCAAGCTAAGGAAAATCCAATAAGACAAAACCTAAAACGAATGAAGGATAGTATGATGCATGACAAATTTCATAATCTAGAGTACTTAAGCCACAAAAAACACGCCTTTATTATTAGTAAATCAGAAACAGCAGCCCCAGTACCAAGCTTGAGATTACATAACAAGAGGAATGACATGACTGATTTACGAGGTCCTACATTCAGCATTCCTGTCTAAAAACAAAACCAAAAAAAAACAGAATCCAGATTTCAAAATTAAAGGTTCAGTGTACATGTTCATGTGTACGTTGTTACTACTAACAGATACAGAATCAAGATTGACCAACTAAAGTTTCAACAGATTGATCAATCAATCCAAGTATATATCCAAGGCAGCGACGGAAACCTAATCGCTTGGCCCCAACGACGAATGAAATCAACTCATCCGTGTAAGCGTAAAGTCAAACAGCGGAAACAAGAGGACTGGAGAAGGAATGCATACCTTGACTGTATCAAACGGGTGGCCGGTGATAACAGTGGCAACTCCGGCGAGCAAACCTGCCACGTAGTCCTTGTACCCCGAACTCTCCTCCATCTCTCCCTCTCTCTCTCTCTCTCTCGGCCTACTTCCCCCC
Organism: Rhododendron kiyosumense; assembly: GCA_019656275.1. Lineage (NCBI taxonomy): Eukaryota > Viridiplantae > Streptophyta > Magnoliopsida > Ericales > Ericaceae > Rhododendron > Rhododendron kiyosumense. The sequence goes on along the minus strand of BPLS01000470.1, from coordinate 285,282 downwards.
AACTATCATGCTTTTTTCTAGTCTCTCTCTCTCTCTCTCTCTCTCTCTCTCTCAGTTGTCAGCGACAGTAAAGTAGCAGGGATGCCGCGTACGCATCTCAATAACAAGTTGCATATTTGCGATTTTTGCGGATCCTCTGTGAGTTTGATCCAAGGGCTGAGAATAGCCCGGCACCCCATTCTCATCAAACATTATTGAAACGACGTAGTTTTACTCCCCACCCAAACATAAGCTTAACTGCAGCATCAAACTCCGTTAAATTCAAAAAAAAAAAAAAAAAAAACTCCGTTATTCAGGTTTTTGAGGTCGACGAGTTCGCCGGCGTCGGTCGAGAGGGCGGCGACGCGGTTTTGGAGGCGATGGAGGGTTTGGGATAGGGCTGTTTAGTAGGAGGAGAGGTTTGGAAGGATTGAGAAGGGAAGAAGTCTTGCTCTGCGAATCTATTTCAGTAGGATCGTGTTGTCGGGTTTGGGAGTTGGGGTAGTTTCTTCCATGGAGGAGTTGGGGTCGTCGTCCGGTGAAGGGGAGACTGCAGGAACGAGTCCCCACTGCTAACGTACGGGAAAAAAAGAGCCCTGCCACACATACAGCAGTCTATGCATAGATTATGCACAAATTTTGTTGTGGGGCCCAATACGGATACTACACAAATAATTCGAGTTGTTCATTAAATGTAAAACAAGTTTTTGAGGGTTTTCGTAAAAAATTAACACTATTTGATACCTATAGATACTCGATCCAATCGTCTAGCTTTTAATTATTCCTAAATCTAAATGAAAAATTCGACAATTGAATCGAGCATTTATAATTATCAGATTGAGCTGATTTTTGCAGGAACCCTTAAAAAAAAATTTTACATTTAATGAACGGTTTGGGTCATTTGTGTGGTCCCCACATTTTGTACACAAATTGTCTATGTGTAGACTTTGGGGGGGGGGGGGAACACCGAGTCAAAGGTATAAAGCATAATTGAGGGGCAATTTCTAAAAAAAAAAATTCTAAATTAAATATGATGTATTGTGAGTGAATAACAACTTAAAAGAAGAATACGACTTTGAAGATAAAGGATTTTAATGGAATGAAAAAAAAAAAGAGGTAACCAAAAGAGAAAAAGAATACGACTTTGAAAAAAAAGGATTTTAATGGAACAAAAAAAAAAGATAACCAAAAGATGATATGACAAATTTTAATTATCCAATTTTGATTAAATCATCGAAGTCCAAGCCTTAAATTCTCTATACCATGAATCCTAGTATTTCTTTTCTGAAAATTCAACAAAGCATTTTTTTATTTTCTCTCTAGTGCTGGATTCATATATCAACCATAAATCTTGATGCCAAGTTGCCAACTACTTTGATGCAACTTATTCAAATCATAACCAGAAAATAAAATCGTTTCTCAACTTATTTTAAATCATCTTTACTTAATAAAAGAAAACAAAAGCAAAAAATATGTAATTTTGAAATAAGAATCTCAGCGAAAAATTATGATTTATCTTCATTGAAAGAGAATTTGTTGAGATATCAACTCAAAATCAATAATAAATTTTTTTACTCTGTAAAATGTAGGGTAAAACTTCAATAGTGCATATTTTACGTACTTTTCTTTTATTTATTTTTTAACATTTACATGTTTTTTACAAGTTTGCTAGATATTAATTGTAAAAAAAATTTTGATTTTTATATATATACACATATATTAGTTTATCTCTGAAACCCATCAGTGCCACGTGTCCAACTAGTCAAGTGAGGAAGAAAGCTCACAGTACATGTGCACATACATTTTTTCATCGTACAAGTTAAGAGAACATGTGACGATATTACGACTATAAATACCAAAAGAATATTCATCTGAAGGGAATCGAAAAACCAAGAGATACACGAGCGACGATGAGCAATAACCATCCGAGTGTATTCTTTAAAGCTAGAGAGAAATTCGATCGTCAGACGACATAGAAAAAATCTCATAATATCACAAAATGTAGTAATTACACATGCTCCGGTGATTGCGCAACAAGTCTTGCTAATTGCCCCTTTGATGCGGCCTGAAAAAGGGGTCAAACGTCAAAAGGTCTCCCTTGCCCAAAGTCCAAATCCTGTTAAAACGACAAGAGTCTTCATCAATCCAATTCAATATTTACGGGGCAACGTCATCAAAGATCCATCTCCCTGTTTTTTAGGGCTTAAATTTCAACTAATTAACCCGCTGTCCACATCATCACTTGACAGTATTTTGCTACTTCCCCCTCAATTTTTCCTCTCTTCCGCCCACAACAGTATTGTCAAATGGAGTTGTATATGCAAGTGGAGTGGAAGTGTAGTTGGTCTTTATTACATGCTCTCATGCACATGGGCAGGGTTCGATCCCTGTAAGCCACATTCCCTCCCCTAAGTCCCCTATGATAGTGTATATTAGGATTAGAATTAACGAATGGCAAATAAAAAATAATAATTTACACGTCAATTTAAACATTGATATTTTTGTAATTTGATGCAAAAAAAAAAAAGTAAATTAGACACAAAAGTATTTATTTTTTATTCAAAAATAGAACGGAAACCTCACTAGGGATTTGGCTAAGTGGATATGAGAAAGCAACTAAAAGGCTTGTCCCCAAAGGTTGCAAGTTCGTATTCTATGAAGAGTCGAAGACCAAACATTTTTAACCTTGAGGCCGCTGGAATTTTATCTGGTCGTTAACTTTAGAGTCCTAGAATTAATCCAGGTGCGCGCAAATTGATCCAAAAATCAAGTATAAATATATAAGAAAAATAGTAGAATAGAAGGAGTCCGAAATATTTAAATTTAATTTTTTTTTAAATAGTTACATAACGATATCGTAGTTGTTGCCTAGGGACGGGAGAGTAACAAACTTGAAAATTATGTGTGAGCTTGGTTGATTAGCAAACAAACCGATCTAAAATAAACTTTAATGGAGTCGATCACCATTCACGAGCTGATTTCCAGTGATTTATTTTTTTTAAAACATTGTTAACAAAAACCTGTTCTGTAAAATGAATAAAAAATTTTAAACTTAAATTGAAGTTAAATACGAGCTCAGAATGGTAAAGTGAAACTAGCAATCCCCTTTCCTCAATCGAAGAACTAATGACGCCACCACTTTGCCCCAGAAAAAAAGATGGTCCCCAACCAATCTAGTAATCTACGACGCAGGCTCACTCTACCAATGACGCACCCGTATAACTGACCTTACACGTGTCTTCCCTGTCAATCAACGTCGGTGGTTGTTTTCTTTGGGTCGCAGGCAATCAACTGGTGATGACACGTTCATCGAGTTTATGGAGCCTGAGAAGCACATTAACGCCCCCTCTGCACTGGCCAACTAAAACAAAGCAGAAATTACAGTAATTTATTTGAACTGTTTACCTGCCACCACGTCCTAAACAGTCTCTCATTCCTCTCTCTCTCTCTCTCTCTCTCTCTCTAAAAGCTTGTAGAAATCGGATAGAAGAGGAATGCAGGGGCTTTAGAGAGAGGGAGAGAAGCAAAGCAAGGGATTTCGAAGGCACGATGCTCAGGCACAGTCTCGTAGTGTTCCTCACCTTCTGCTTAGCTCTCCGCCTTTCGTATTCTCGACGTGGTTAGCTCTCACTACTCTCTCTCTCTCTCTCTAGTAATGTATGTATGAATCCCATGTTTTTTCTTCAAATTGTGGTGTAGAGTACGCTTCGAGATTAGATTAGGCATTCAGAAGTAGTAGAATTTTACTTGCTACTTGATCGATTGGTGTAACGAGTGCATTGATTTAGTACAAGTAGGTCATGGGGTTATCTTTTTGTTGATGCTTAAATTACAGTATCAACATGTACAGTTACTCTCGATTAGGTTCGCAGAAGTTAGTTGAAGTAGTAGTGTTCCTATTACTTTTTTTTTTCCTCTTTTTTTTGTTTTTGTTTTTGTTTTTTTGTTTTTTGTTTTTGTTTTTTTGACGAGTGAGAAGGCTCAGTCTCGGACTTGGGACTATTGGTTTGGCAAAGTTGGAACCTTTTTGGTTAGTGTTAATGGGGATGAGTATTGGTGGAGAGAGTACGGTAACAGTTTATTTGTATATTAGTGTATTAGTTTTGGGATCAATTGGAAGAATTGATTCTTTATTAGCTTATATCCTGCAGGCATAATAGAAAGAGTGTACTTGCTCCCCAAGTAAGTCCGTGCTAGGCACAAGGCCCATGACGTCTTCTCTGACCGTTTCTGGTAGGTGACGTCATGTATCATGCTCAGTGTCCACATGGACGGACACGTGTTCGTAACGTAACATTGGGGCGCCATGTAAGTTGCTCTGTCTGTTGAGTCACCTCGCGTGTCGGGCATACTCTTTCTTGGTCCGGCCCTACGGTTTCTATGGACTAGACTCACATGTCATGGGCTTTAATGTACATTTGGGCTGTCCACCCTGCCCACATGCATCCAGCCCAAGCAGAATGCTCGTGTTGTCAGGCCCTATGTCTAGGTGGGTACGGCCCGCTACATAGCAAAACATATTGGGCCAATACTGTCATAAGTATAAAACATGTGAATGTATATTGGCATATACCATCCATTGATAACGCATTTGATAGGAGCCTTAACCAAAATATTTAGTGGTTACAATGTTGGTATGAATAACGGAACAAACTATAAAAGAAATGTGGTGTCCCTTTCCGGGTCAGTGCCCCCATTTTTTGAGAATTGTTGTGGCCCCAGCCCATGTATGTGCTACATAGTCAATTAGTACAAGTACAGTACGAAACTACAAATAGCTGTTGTTGAATTGATTTTGTTTGCCAAAGCATGCAGTTGAGGGTTAGAGAGTTTTACTTCATCATCTGACTTCTATTATTTGGTGTTCTATTCTGCAAAACTTTTTTTCGATACAGCACCCTACGCTATGCGAATAAGCTGTGGAGCTCGGAATAATGTCCATACTCCACCAACCAATACATTGTGGTACAAGGATTTTGCATATACAGGAGGAATACCCACAAATGGAACACGTCCAAGTTTTGTCACTCCGCTACTTAATACAGTCCGCTATTTCCCTCTCTCTGAGGGTCCAGAAAATTGCTATAACATCCACAGAGTTCCCAAAGGCCACTATTCCGTTAGAATATTTTTTGGATTGGTGGCAGAGCCTAATTTTGACAATGAACCTTTATTTGATGTTTCTGTTGAGGGAACCCAGATTGAATCTCTAAAATCAGGTTGGAGCGAGCACGATGATGAGCAGGCCTTTGTTGAAGCCCTGATATTTCTTACTGATGGCTCAGCCTCCCTTTGCTTCCATAGCACTGGTCATGGAGATCCCGCAATACTTGCCATTGAAATTCTTCAAGTTGATGATAACGCTTACAACTTTGGCTCACAATGGGGGCAGGGGACTATTCTGAAAACAGACAGAAGACTGAGCTGTGGTGCTAAGAACCCAAAGTTTGATGTAGACTACAGTGGGGACCATTGGGGTGGAGATAGGTTCTGGAACCCCCTTAAAACTTTTGGTCAGAGTTCTGATCAAACTATCACTACGACAAAAAGCATCAAGCAGGCCTCAACTTCGCCAAACTTCTACCCAGAAGCTCTTTATCAGACTGCTCTTGCTAGTACTGATATTCAGCCGGATTTAGCATATACAATGGATGTGGACCCCAACAGAAACTACTCAATTTGGTTTCACTTTGCGGAGATTGATCCTTCTGTTACTGGCGCAGGTCAAAGGGTATTTGACATCCTAATAAATGGTGACATTACTTTTCAAAATGTGGATATTGTGAACATGAGTGGGGGCATTTATAGTGCTTTAGTACTGAACAAGACTGTTGCTATTAATGGGAGAACTTTGACGGTAACCATGCACCCTACAAAAGGTCATGCCCTGATTAACGCTGTGGAAATCTTTGAGGTCATTGCGGCTGAGTCTAAAACTTTGCCAGATGAAGGTAATTTATCCTCCTCCTTGAGTTCAGACGTTGATACAAATTTACCACTTGGGGCTTTGGCATTTTTTCGTGCTTTGATGAGGGTGGCTAGATTTGCATTTTTTAAGTATGAAGACTTGAAGACTTCATTCTCTGTTTTGTGATACAAAAATCATGTTCGTATTTTTTTTTTTGATCCACATATTCTTACTACAACCTGTCTTGTTTTGTTCTGAAACCCATGCTACTCCATGGAAGCAAACTCAATTTTAACTCCCTCAATGTCACCGAGATCCATATCTACAAAGTTTACGTCCAAAGTTACAGTTTATAAATATGCCCAGGCCCATGTCTAACGTGCAACTCCAATCCGATGTTCAACCATGTAACTCGCCAAGCACACGAGCCACTATGCCTCGCACAAGCACTCATGTTGATACATGTTGCTAGCTTGCACACACAATCACACCAATGCACCAATGGTACCAAAACAAAATGTTTTTATATAATCCAAGCCATAGCCACTAGTCGAATTTCTGTGGCAGCACAAACAAAAACTGATTGAATTATGTTCTGTTCGATTAATTGCCCTGAATCTGGTATATGTAGGTTGACACATTCTTACCAATAAGGTCAATTGGAAGCAGGTGTCACCAAAGAATTCTTACCCTAATTGATGCGCATAATTACTGATCAAACTATTGCAGTAGCTTAAACCATTAGTTGTCCTTTTCTTTAGACCCTTTAGAAGACTTCTCTCTAGAATTCTGTGTGAGTATGAGGTAACTCAACAACTGTAAAGCCTAGCGGGAAATTTTTTACCCTATTAGGAAATAATTAGAAAATAAGTTTAGCCGAATTATAAAGCTGCCCACAAGGAAATTATCATTTTTGCTGTATAGAAGGAATATTCCCGGCATTACATTTCTATTTTCATGCCTACAATAGCTTTGCTGCTACATGTGATAAAGTGGAGGGCTGGGGTTTGGTCTTGATAGTGCCTTGTCATATTCACCATATGATAACCTTGAAACTACCTACCTAAGAAACTCCACTTGTTGGCTGTTGGATGTGTATCTTATTGTTGCGCGAGTTTTTAGCAAATTAGCACTATCAAGGGAACAAAATCGTCCACCAATTGGTTACTGGGGGAAATTTGAAATTGAATTTTCTCATCACTATAAAGAAGATACAAAATTGATGAACATTTGTTACCTTGTTCTTTTTCATACTTTTGCAGTTCACCTTGTAGAGTTTTTGCTTCTTTCCTTCTATTTTCTACTCCATTTTCTTTATTCTGAAACTGAAAGCCTTGCATGAAGGAAATATTGATTAGTTGTAAACATTATGAGCGCAAAATTGTACTAGGAACTTGGTAAATTAGATGAGATCTGTTAAAAAGGAAGTTTAAGTTTGGAAGAAGAAAAATCAAAAGGTTGTACCATGTGCGCACATCTCATACGGGCCTGGAAGAGGTAGAAAATGTGTGGGAAGAAAGACCCATAAGATGCTGTTTCAGCAAGTAAGCAACACAAAGTTAGCTGCTTATTTATTCTTTTTTCCGATTTTGAAAGTACTTTTTCATTATCATGAGGTACTTCTTCATGTATGAAGTGGAGTTCGTTTATCTTGGATCCTACCATTTGGAAGGTTTCAAAATCCTTTGTGGTGCATGGTGATGCTTTCTGCCCATGTTTATGAAGTTCTACAGATTTGTCTTAGTTGGACTCCCAATATGGCTATGTCACTTGTTTCCATATCTAACTCAGTTATCTTCTGTAGTTCTAGTTGTTAAGAAAGTTGTAGATGTATTGGTGAACGTCCTTCGTTTGTTTGCCAAAAGCAAAGGATTTTCTCCTTGCTTCTTATGAACCTTTGATCTGTTTGCCAAGATTGGCATCGGAGATTATGCTTCTTTTCTTCTCATTGACTTTCTGTATTTATCATTCAGTTTTGGAATTTTTAATGAGCTGTTATCAAAATGAGTCCTCTGTTTATTCTAGTTAGTGCTTTACAAACGTTGAAGAGCACATTAGGGCTCCCTCTTCGTTTTGGGTGGAATGGTGATCCATGTGTTCCGCAACAACATCCATGGAGTGGGGCAGATTGTCAATTTGACAAAACTAGCAGTAAATGGGTCATTGATGGACTGTAAGTTCTTGATCTTGTGCTTCGATCACATTTATTTCATTTACTTTTGTGATCATTGTTGCCAGGTTACATCGTTATGTCATCTTGTTATGTCTTCAATACGATATTGACACAGTTTTTCCTGAAAAAAAGTTGTGTTATGAAGCTTGGTGCAGATCTTCTACTCTTGGCCTTAGTTCTCGTTGCAAACAATCTGATAGCACTCCAATCAAGTTTACTGTATGAGTATCACTGATGGATATAGGTTAAATAATTTCTATCTGACTGCGAGCTTCCCTTCGCAGTGGTATGATTTTAGCTACTAGTTAGCTTAATATTATATCATCTCAGACCAAGCATTTTCATAAGACTCAAATACTACTGCATGGAGCCATGGACGGGTGGAAATTGTTTCATTGAAGCTATTCTGAACTATACTTTACAACTAACCCTAACTTACTAGTCCACGAATCAGGGGAAGTTAGTGCGCGAATTTTCGGCGAATCAAGAGCCAATGTGTTGATGCGTGAACTAGCTCACAGGCCATCAGGACACACTCTATATCCATAATCATTTTGAGGTTACTGGCCTCTTCAGTTACTCTATCTCAGTTGAGATAAGTCTTATCCTTAGGACTGAGAGCAGGCCACGTGGATCCTTCTTCACAATTCTAATGTTTGTGGCTTTCTTGGACTTCTCCCTTCCTAGGTGATTACTTATTGAGACTGGTGCTCCCTATTCTACTGCAAGCTAACAGAAACACTTTATTTTAATTTCCTGGTACTGCTTTGTAGCTTTTACATAGATGTATCCCAATCCAGTTTTGACTATTAAACTGTACTGTTGTATTGGATTCGTAGGATACCACAATATGTTGGTGTTATTTGTTAAAGGATCATAGTTGGCTCAACGATCACAACAGTAAAATCTCGGGCTTTCATAACATCATCACAGCAGAGTTTGGATACGTTAGATTCCCCAAATTTTAGAATTTTTTAAGAATTCCTCTCCCATTTTATACTTCCCAAACTTGCTGAACACAGATTCTCTTGCTCTTTCTCTATACGTATGTCCATTTCAATCTTTTTTTATATAATAACCGAGGAACAGCCCTACAGCTGAACCACAATTATACCCGACTGTGCAACCCAAACCTCGGGGGAACTAGCGCGGCCACACCAGTCACGGCCCCTACTTACTATCAGGGTACTCACTCGGAGGGAAATTGAACCCCTGACCAAGGGGAGTTCTCCCAAAGTCAGTCATTCACCATTTCAATCTTGCTATTTTATGCCCATTTCATTCATGTGGCCTTCTTGCCAATGAAATAAATAATAGGTGTTTACATGTGAATGCTACCTCAAGTGGGTCTTTTCTCATGTATCAGTTAGCATAACATCTTAAGTTCCAAGTACCAAAATTCATTTTCCTAGTTATCTGGAACCAACACCAGGGGAAGACCTCTCCCGTTCATTTCTTATACGGCTTTCATGCTTCAAGTTCTACATTAATATGACTTACCATCCTTGTCAGAATTTGGCAATAAAGTGAGTGTGTTCTTTTTCTCGTATATTCTTATCCAATGTACGGGAGACTGATTCATTGCCCAATACATTTCTTCCACTGGGTGTAGCATTGGTGCTTTCTAATTTTTTTTTTCTTCTTCAGCTTGCTTCGTTGAGTCCTTGACTCAATGACTTGTAATAAATCTCTTTTCATTTCTAAGTTGTTTTTAACTCCATCTTCATATAAATAGAATTTTTAAGAGGTACGCCTTGTTATACTGATGAGACAAGCAATTCAACATCTCAAGTCGTCTATTGTTCCGGCATTAAGAGGGCTGTTCCTGGTGGGGATAAAAATTTTGGACTGATTCCCTGTTTTCCCACCTTGACTCATCCTGCTTGGCTGCTTATCATAGGAAATGATGAAGAAATTTAGAACTTGTGTAAGGGGCGATTTTGGGTAAAAGTCGTTGACTCAGTTGGGTAGGAGACTGCATTGGGACTTTGCCAGAGCAGCCAAACCAGGCTTATCCATCCCCATAACGACGCTTATGTAACAAGCCACATGGGCTGTTTATATGTTTGAAGTATCTGTGTCTGGTATGGGTCATGACACTACTACATAGGTGTATGTGAGAAAATGGAATATTCGTGTGTTTTCGACTCCTATAAGCACTAATAAAAGCATATCCACTGTTGAACTTGCTGTTGTAATTATTCAGAACTTTTTATTATGTTCCTTTATTGTGTGGTTGCTTCATGCTGACTCATGTTTCAACCTTGAAGGTCTGTATTGCATACAGACATAATTTACCCGAAGAAATGAAAGGAAAGTAATACAAAAGTTAGTTTTGAGCCATCGACCTGGGTCTTATATTAATAGGATGCTTATGATGCTCATATTTCTGTTTTAGCACCTTATTTATAAATTTTCAAAAGTACTACTAGTCTACTACTGACATAATATATCAGGAGAGTATGTCCTGACGAAATTTTGACAAACGATTGTGGATGCGCAAATTAGAAGTGTTGAACAACCTTGTTTGAAAGGTTGCATTCTTGTTCCAGATAACAGAATTCAGTGGTCTCTGATGAACCTAAACTGGAAGGAAGACAATTTTTAGCCCCACTCATGCTGTATTACTCAAGAAAATGGGAACCCTGTTACATCAACTTGTCAAGGTGTGATCATTTGAGACATTTTCTCATCTTATGGGCTTCATTTTTGTGGCTAGTCTACTTGGCATCTGTGTGGAACTTTAAAAATGTGCCTCTAGTGTGCCACTATTTCATAGACTCTTGTGGATGCCTGAATGGCCGTTCTTAGTCGTCCTATATGGCAGGATCCAGTGTGCCACTATTTCATAGACTCTCGATGCCTGAATGGTCGTTCTTAGTCATCCTATATGGCAGGATCATGGGAGCGGGTCTTATCTTGTGAATGTTTCATCAGGACAATTGGTGATGGTTCATGTAATGTGAGTCTGGTCAACGTCTCCTACAATTTTTTTTTTTTAAATGGACCATTAGGTTTCTCTCTAAGTTCTGTGGCATTGTTACTGGGCTTCCACTTCCGTGTTTTGGGTTTTCTCGTCATGGGTAAACATGTTTTGCCTCCCTAAAATGATGGTTTAGGTGCCTTTTCTTATCACATGTTAAACCAAAATTTATGAGCCATGTAAGTGTTTTCAGTTTTCACTTTGTTGTCCAATTTTCTCTGGCTTATGTTGGACTACATGTCTTTGTTTGTGCTACTCAAACCAAATTCTGGAACTTTTTGCAGACAAGCTTTGTTTGTAGGTAATTTTATGTGCTTCAATGTGTTATTGTCTCGGAAATTCGTTGAGAAATTGAAGGATCACTTTAATTTTTAGTGTAGTTATGCGTTTCTATATTAATATCCCGTTTCCTTGTCACGTACCAGTTTCATACATGTACTTACCTTCTAGTAGGTTGATTGGTGTGAAATAGTGTTTCTGAGGCTTGTTTTGTCAAAGTAGTTGAGCCTTTTCTATTACTTCTTATGCTCATTTTCTATTAACTACTTGTGCTCTGCTTAACCAGTGGTTTGGACAACCAAGGTTTGAAGGGATTCTTGCCGAATGACATATCAAAACTGCGTCATCTGCAGAACATGTAAGAGTTTTACTCGAGTTCTTCCTCAACTTTCTTTGAAAAAGTAAGGCATGATTTTCCAGTTTCTAGCTGCAGGATAACAATCTGCTGTACTCTTTATGTGTCATAGCAATATTGATTAGAACTTAGGAAGACTCGCCTGTAAATTGTTCAATTTCCTCGCACTTGCCTTTCTTCTTGATGAAGTGGGATAGATTCTCCATTATGACATACACATCTGTAGCTTAGTCTCATTATCCCCCTTTTTTAACTTGTTACATTTGCAGAAACCTCAGTGAAAATAGCATTAATGGACCCATTCCGTCTTCAGTGGGAACAATAACAAGCTTAGTGATATTGTAAGTATGCATGTTTATTGTTATATAATGCAACTCTTTTGACTGTTTTAGGTTTGTTCTCTAATTGTAAAATCATGTAATTTGCATCGTATCACTGATACCAATCAAAGTGTGCTAATGTAGTAATTTTAATGGGTTCATAACTGAAATTTTGCAGATGTGTTTCAAAGCAGCGAGTAGGTGGCTTTTTTTGTTTTTGTTTAGTACCTTGATGCTTTCATCAGATAACATGTTCAACTAAACTGATTGTCACTGAAATAACATAATACTAATTTTTAACTGCCCAAATTCGATCTGTGATTTGCCACGTCTCTGTAGTGTCGTTGGACATCTATATTCTTCCAGAATCATCTGAAACCAGATGTTAAAGCCCATTATATTCTTGCCTTGGATCTCTGTTGCAATTGTTCTTGGAAATGAGGTTAATCATGTTGGTTCCCATCTTGTTTCTTTTTTGCTCATGCTTCTTAGCAATATAAGGGTGTTTTGGCGAAAGTTGTGGATGCAGATTTTAGATTTTAGCTTCAGATTCTGCTGCAGATTTTAGGTTCCGAATTTTAGTGGAAGTTGAGAAACCTGTTTTTTTTACAGCTGTGAGAGTTTGAGAATTTCATTCCTTTTGTGGAAATTTGTGTTGCAGAATCCAAAAAGCTACCCAAACCTAGTTTTGAAATTTTGAGAATTTGTTTTCTTTGCCAGGTTGTTAGAGATTCTAAAAATCAATTATGTAGAGTTTTTGACAAACATTCTAAACTGATTTTTTGAAGCTGGAATCTAAAAATCTATCAATTTTTCCAAACACCCACTGAGTCATGGAATGTTGTTTATTTGGTTTATGTGTTTATTCCATTATTCTTCCACAGAAGAGAAGAACACATTTTTTTGGTAGAAGAGCCATTATTAACTCTTGTTAAAGTTTCCTACTCAAAATTGGTTGTTAAAGCTTCCAACTCAAAATCAATTGGCTATAAGTGTAGAGGCGCCCAGGCTCATATACTGGCTTGGGAGGAGATAATTAATTGATGCAGGACAAAACTTCAACAACTCTTTTTAATGAACTTATGTCTAGAAGTTCAGTTATCCATGTGAATTAGTTAGATCTTTATATACATTAGTTCCCTTTCTTAATCTTGGTGTTCCTCTGTGCATTGTAAAGGTACCCGCCACTCGGTATTCAGATAGGTATTAAAGTTAACAAGCTCGATGACCATGAAATGAAATTTGACTAGGCTTGGAAATGGGAATCCTTGATTTATTTTCAAGCTTGTACTTCCAATGGCTCTAGCGAGGAGTAAATAGAACCACTATAGCATTGAGTATTTTTACATTGATTGTGCGGTAAGATTGTGTAATGCTGCCATATTTATTTTGAAGACATAAAATGCATTTTCTTGAGATGTTGCACACTGGTTAAATGATGATGTATAACTCAAGGCATACGCATCTTCATTCCACCTTTTGTGGTTGCCTTTGTTTTAAGTTACTCTGTTAATATAATCCTGATGACAGGTCTGTATGACAGGGACCTCTCCTATAACTTTTTCAATGGATCCATTCCTGAAAGCCTTGGACAGTTGACATCACTACGAAGACTGTAAGATCTTGCTGATGACCTGTTACCCTGAAATGAGAACATGCAAAATAGATTTATAACCTACGCCGTGATGGTGCAGGAACCTCAATAGCAACTCTCTCTCTGGAAGAGTCCCGGCCACTCTAGGTGCAAGGCTTTTACATAGAGCGAGCTTCAAGTATGTATGCACTCAATGAGTTTAAAATCGAGTCAACTTATGAAATAAATATAAATGCTAGGGAAATATAAGATGTATGTATAGTGTTTAACTTCTGTCTCAGATGCTTACCCTGGATGCATGCAGCTTTACTGATAATGCAGGACTTTGTGGTATTCCTGGGCTCCGTTCATGCGGTCCCCACCTCTCCTTTGGTGCGAAGATCGGCATTGCGTTAGGTTCTTGCGTGGCACTCTTACTTATTGTCACCTGCTTAATGTGCTGGTGGAAAAGGCGGCAGAATATTCTCCGAGCTCAGATAATTGCAGGTAACTATGTCCATCCTAAGCTTAAAGAGATAGGAAACATCAAACACGTTACGGTGTTAGATATGGTACAGTATTACTACCTGAGTCCTTTGTCGCTCATTTTAGTCCATCTTTCCATTTTGGGATGTCCCAAAATTTTAGTCCTATTTGAAAATTCAAAGGAGAAGTTTGTTAGTTACACAATTATTCCTTACCAAGGCTCCGTTTGTTTGGCCGTAAAACCTTTTCCTATAAAACATTTTACTCATTTTCCGGTGTTTGGTTGCACAACTTATGAGTACAATGTTTTCCTTTGTTAAATATTTTCCGTTCAGTCAGGGTAAAACAACTTACCGCCAAAACATACGTAATTCATTTTCCAGTGCCACCGATCCCGTCGCTTCCAGCATTCCACTACTTCCATGATCCATCGAGTCATTCATGATACCTCAATTTGACTCTCTCTCTCTCTCTCTCTCTCTCTCTCTCTCTCTCTCTCTCTCCCTCTCTCCAATTTCTACACTAATTCCCATCTATGTTTCTAATTTACTGAGCCATCTCTCTCTCTCTCTCGTGTATATAAACATACGCAATACAACTATATAGAAGTATATATCTTTGCATATGTTACGAAAACCAAAAATATTTTTGTTTTTGCCAAAATATTTTACATGGAAAATTTCGATCAACCAAACATCTGAAAAAAAAAAAACGGAAAATTTCTTTTGTGCCAAAATAATTTTACATGTGAAACATTTTACATTGAACCAAACGGAGCCAAGTGCTTATCATTTATCAATATCGACAAAAGTGGGAATCCAAGTGTTGGGAATATATGCTTTTTAAATTGGATTTGAGAGCTTAACTATAAACCTCCTTTAAAAGTTGGCATCCCAAAAAAGGACTAGCCATTGGTGTGCAGAGGGAGTATTGGTCATTTTCTTAGGAGGATTTATTACATGGAAATGGGGATGTTCAATAGTATAACATAAGATCAAGCGTACTAGTGACAACATATCTTCTTCATCACGACCACCACCACCACTGTCACCAACATTGGCACAAGATAATGGTGGTTATATTAGAAATCTTGTACATAAAGTTTTCGTATCAGCTTCTTCATAATCACCACCACACCAGCAACATCATCGCCACCATCTCCACAAGCACTTATGCATGGAGTAGCCTTTCCTTCACTAAGATGGACCCACCTTTTCTATATATTTTCCGCAGCAAGAGAGGCTCCCTATGCAAAGGCGAGGACTCACTTCTCTCGCGATGTGCAAATGACTAGGCCTTATGGTAACGAAAATGCTCGGACAGCTACTGAGAATGGACCAATCTTGCTTTCATAACCAGTCAACCATAACTCTGAGATACTTGGCATTTCAAGTGTGCTCCTGTTTTTTTTTTTGGTGGCCGGATGCTGAAGCCTGCCTGCGCACCAGTTCAGTTTGGCTTTACAGGTTGTTTTGATCTTGGTTTATTGCCTCTGGGAATGTGCTTTGATTTCTCTTGTTCCACTCCCACCTCTTGGGCAATTATTATTATTTTTTTGGAAAGTCTCTTGGGCAATTTTTTGTTGTTTTTATAAACTCAGGAACCCTGGAAAGAATCACTCTAGAATGTTAGTTCCTTCCTTGGACATAGGTTGTAGCACGATTTGACTAATGCTGTATAGTCCTGCTGTTCTTCAGTTTTGGCAAAATGTGTTACCATAAAGGAAAAACTCCTATATTGCTTCGATATTTAATTCTTTTGGGGCAAAATATGTCTTAACAAAATCAAATTTACATGTTCAGTTTCATGCTTTATTTTTATTTTCGGTAAGTTCACATGATATCACTGTCGAAAACTAGTTAATTCTTCAGATAAATAAATAAAAAAACTAGTTAATTCTTATATTTCCTTGTTGTTTTGGATTTATTCTCAGTTATT
Organism: Rhododendron kiyosumense; assembly: GCA_019656275.1. Lineage (NCBI taxonomy): Eukaryota > Viridiplantae > Streptophyta > Magnoliopsida > Ericales > Ericaceae > Rhododendron > Rhododendron kiyosumense. The sequence continues at coordinate 269,288 of BPLS01000470.1, read as the reverse complement.
TTCGCTTACAAATAATTGCAATCGTAGTGTTAAAGCTGTTGGGTCAGGAGTGTTTCATGGATTTGGTTACATAATGTTATTTTCAGCAACTGCTCTAAAAACAGACTTGCGGGTGTGATGTCGAATACCATAAAAGACTTATGCTGTGTTTGGTTTAGTATTTGAATTTTTTTTTGAAAAATAGTAGAGGTAATAAGTGGAGAGAGATAGAGAGAGAAATGTTGGAAGTAGGGGGCATTTAGGGGGTATTTTTTGAAAAGGGAAGAGAACAAAGCATTAATTGATATCCTCACTAACACCAATTAGTTTTAGGAGAGATGGTAGAAAAGCGATTCGACAAGTGGTATCAAAGCTAGGAAGTTCTGGGTTTGAGTCGCGGGAGCCTTATCGAGAGAGGAATTATTGGGCCCGAAGTGACCACATGGATTTGATTACACAATGCCAAAAGTGCAATGTCGAATGTCATAAAAGACTTAATTGAAACCTTTGTTAATTCCAATTGATTTTAGGAGAGACGTTGATAAACGGTCCGACAAAAGCATTTTATTGAAGCAAACTTTTAGTGATGCAGAGGTATTAAATTTAGCAACAGACAACCTAGATTTAAACTATCCCCCTCCCTGTTAAGGACCGAGAGAAAACAATTCCAAGAAAATTATCCACCAAAAAACCATACACCAAAACTACATTTTTTTTTTTAGTGAGAGTACACGGAAATTTTCTCAATCATCACTTTTTTACATTTTTTTACAGAGATCCCATAACATTTAAAATTACTCATATAGACTCATCAATTATAACCGTTAAGATGAAACGTGGACAATTTTTATAGATGAGGGGGTTAATGTGTGCGATTTTTTAGGGGTAGAATTGTCATTTTTTCTTATTCCGTTAACATAGTTAGTCAAATTTTCATTTCATATAGTTGAGAGGGTCTATATGTGCAATTTTAAACGTTAGGGAGTCTTCATGGGAAAAAAGAATAGTTTAGGGGGTCTCCGTGTACTTTTTTTTTTTTTTTTTGTGTGGGTCTATCGATAGAAGAGATCAATTACAGGTGAGTTTGGATTAAAATGTCGTAACGTATTTTTTCTGTCTTTATTCAATTTTTTGTATTTGTTTATTTTGCGTTAAACATTGTGATTCATCTTGTCGAGAGTAATCGTAAAAGTAAAAGTAAAAAAATATGATCAAAACTCATAAATTTTTTTAATAACGACAAAAATAAGTCAAAAAGATGATTTTTTTTGGTACTTATTTTTGTCTTTTTTAAAAAGTTACAAGTTTCCATTAAAATTTTGTACTTGTCCAATTTCTCTCACCAAGATGAATTAATAAATTATAAAAATTTGACGCAAAACTAACAAATGCGAATTTTTTTGAATAAAAACAAAATAAGTTACTATTTAACTTTTAAAGTCAAATCCACTCTATATCAGGTATGAATCTTAAAGTACAAATCTGAAATATTAAATTAATTATGAGAGTTTATTAAATAACCAAAATCTAAAAACTCAATTAATACAAGAAATAAAAGTCCATTTTAACAGTGGAGGAAAGATTCGAACAGTTGGCCCGATGAACCCAAAAACTACTGAGAGTCCGTTCCAGAACACCTTTTTAAAAAATAAATACTTATTTTACATTTTCAAATTTAAAAATAATGTAAATAAAAAATAATTTTTCAATTGTTTTTGCACCGTATTAAAGATTTTAATAAGATTTTTTAAACAAAATCCATATTACATTTTTCTAAATTTTAACAATCCTATTATTTTTGAACTTAAAATTACATTCTTAAAAAATAAATAGTTGTTCTGCTTTCTGAAACGGGGCCTGAGCCGAAGGATGCGCAACAATGGGACTCCTCACCTGACTCACCCCATCATCCCAAACCAAAAAACCCGACGCCAGTCCCCCGCCCACCACTCCACTCACCTTCAACACGAACGCCTGCCTCTGCCCCACCGCCTGAAACGACACCGCGCTCGGTTCAACCTCGGCCTCCAGCCCGGGTGGAGCCACCACGGTCGCCCTGTAAGTCGAACCGGGCGGCCCCACGTTCGTCACGGTCCGGCGGAACGCCCGGGCCACGGAGGTTCCGACCGGGCCGGACAGGGCGAAGGAAGGGTAGTTGAGGTCCCAAACGGTGGTGCCGTTTGTGGATGTGGTGCAAGTGGTGGTTTTGGACCCGGTTATGAGTTGGAGCGAGGCGTCGGTGTAGCCTTGGCCGCAGAGGAACTGGACGTAATCGGATTCTCCAGCGTCGTAGATTAGGCCCGGGTTCGTGGCTTTGACTGGGTCGATTTGGCCGGAACCGTAGGCGAATTCGGCGTCGGGGTTTTTTGATGCGTTCAGTGGAGTAGCTGAGGAGAAGAACAAAGAAAGGAACGGGTAAGTGGTGGATGTATTTGAAAATTTGTTAGAGTAATGCCTGTGAAATTAAACAAAGGGTTCGGATTCTCTCCAGTCCATAACGAAACAGTCCTGGTAAAATCAATAGTTCAGATATGTTCAAGGATTCTTGGCTTCTTCTGGCGAAGAGTCTGAACCATTGATCTGCTGTATGCTAGGATTGGACGGTTCAGATTTCAACTGGCTCCTCCGGTCCAAAATATGTACCGGAGAGGATCCGCTTCCTAAACAAAACTTTAGAACACAATTCCGAAGAAAAATGTATCCAAAAACCGTTTATGCATATATCGTACATCGGGGTGGCCTAATCTTAGTACTGAACTAAAAACTAGATGGTTTGATCAAGAACCTACATATATGAGATTGAATTAAAGACTAAATGGTTGGACCAAGGTGTCAAGCACCTACATATATGGGACGTGGTGAAAATTATTTTAAAATTATTGAACTGCTCCAATTATCTATGTGGGACCTCAGAGTGAGCCCCAAGGATTGGGGTGTGCACCATCGGGTGCACTTGTCGGTGCTTGTAGTCAGGTTCATTACTCTCTCTAGCGTTTACAATTTTAGTATTGTACAAAAAATGTGTAATATGAGAGAGAGTAATCTTATAGAACGATCAATCTGGACGAAAAGCTCATTTGGTTAACAACTTTCTCACTGGGAAACACTTTCTTGCAAACTAGGTCTTGCCAAAAGGGAGGAATTCTTATTTTCCTGCAAGATTTTTTGTCAACAGAACACTCACATGAAAATGAATTTCATTTTCCTTTATTTCACCCCACTTCACTTTTCCTGAGAACTAATTTCCTACATAACATTCTCGACAACTGAACGGAGCCTAAATGAGGCCTTTTTATTTGATAGTTTTGGGAAAGTAAAAGCTTGTAATATACATTCATACATACACATAATAGCATCTTGCCTGTTCAATGTAGATTGTAGAGGGACGGAAAAAAAACAGCAATGAGAACTTTTTTCCCATTGTCCTGTCTCCTCCTGTCTCCTGTGTATCAATGGGGACTCTTAAAATTTACTCCATTTTCTCGCAAAAAAATTAGGAAAATTCTACAACAATAAAAAAGCAAGACAAAATGAAAGAAGATAGGTTTTATGCAAAAGAAAATATAGTATTTGTTATGTAACTAATTCAGCAATCATTATTCTATTTCACTTCATCCAAACATGGCTATTATAAGAACTCCAGATCACATCTCTATATTCCCGTTAAGAATTTTACTTTTGGGCATCTTATTGGTTTTGTTTTGTTTTTTGGTTTCCAATCAAGATGGCTAAAGAAGGATTCAGTTAGTGTCAGTGCAATTTACCCTAAATTTTATGGACAAAAATAGAATCATCTTCTTCCAGTTACCATTCACTTACCAGTAGTCATAAGAGCAGACTTAATAGCAGCAGGAGACCAAGTTGGGTGAAATGACTTCACATAAGCGGCCGCCCCAGAAACATGTGGGCACGACATGGATGTGCCTGAAATGATATTGTAAGGAACCACTCTCTTGTCTCCTTCTATTCCTGTAACAGTCGTAGCCTCTGACCAAGCAGCAACAATGTCCACTCCTGGCGCTGTTAAGTCCGGCTGCGCCATAGTTATTTCCCAAAAGTGATCCAATTAAGGATGTAGGTTAAATTATTAAACATATGTATTAGTTGTGGATAAATAAGGAATGGATTTACGATTAGTTAATTAGTTAACCTTGAGTATGTCCGCTGTTATTGGATTGGGCCCCCTTGATGAAAACGATGCAACAACAGGTGCCAATTCGTCCTTACTGGCAATACTCTTCTCTATGATCGCCATTGGATTACTATAAAACTTATAACATATAAGCATTAGTAGTGGCACTGATTTAGAACACATTCGTTGAAGAGTGCTTAGAGAGTATCGGATTTTAGACATTTTTTCAAGAAAAATTTCCTGATTGGCTTTTTTTTCCCCATATATAAATGAACAAATCGTTTGTCGAAGTTTAGTATAGAATATCCAGGAATTCATTTTGTTGTTCCTCTTTGCATGTACTTGGATATAGGTTTTTCGTCTGGAATCCACTCAGAATATACAATACTTAGGGTTTTAATCAATTGGGACCCTAGGAGGATGAGAATTGGAGATTTAGAAGGAAAAATAGAGATGAATTTGGGAGTGAGAATACCTTTGAGCAACGAGGCTTAGTAGTTTGGGGCTCAAGAGATCACGTGAGCAAGGGCTCAATTAAGGAAAGCGCTTGAGTAATGGAGTTTGAAGTTTTTTTTTTCTCATCTCACACTAATCTTTATTGATCAATTGTAGATTCTCATCTACCGTGAATGCAAAGTTTTAGCCAAATGCCTATGTCACATCATTTATGGTATTTCTATTTTTTGTTGTGCGTGTTTTTGTATTTTCGTTGGTAGGAGTGGGATATGAACTCTCAGCAATTAAGACTCTGGTCCGGATAATATACCCAGTCGCATTGATGTAGAGAGAAATCGCGTGGCCATCCGTCAACCCCATGTAGGATGCAGATAAGGGATAGGAGTAGGCAAGATCTTGCAATCCTTCACCTTGCATTATAACACCAATTGCACCTGCATTGAATGGTTCTGTTGCAGTTAGGTGATCACATAAAATGAGTTTACCCTTCACCAAATTCTTGTCCAATGAGCCCAAGACGCAGAACCTGGATTTGATAGGAATGAAAAAAAAAAGTCCATGAGATGTAAAAAAAAATAGCATCCTTCAAAGAAAGAGGTTTTGTTACATAATATCTGTTTACCTAGATCTGGATCCATCAGAACCAGGTTTAGTGTTTGGTACGTCACCACCATAAACTAGAGGGTACATGCTTTGGTTGAGCGTGAAGGTGTTTATCGACACACCCTGCATGTGTTAAAAGAATATTAGGGCTGAGAATAAAGCACAGAGGTAAAACAAAAGCAAAACATGAAATATGGTCCAACATGTTCGTGATACAAACATTATAGGTCTGCAGAAAAAAAGCCGCCAAGAAATCTTCACACCTTGACCTGACAGATGCGACCACATCATTCCCACAGTAGCCGTAGTTGAAGGGTTTTGGGTGGGTGGGTTGAAAATTTTCATTTAGTTTGTGTCAAAAGCTAATCAGGAAATTCCTCTTTGTTAGGGCTATTCTTGGACTTTTGAGCATTTCAGGAAATGATTTTCTTCAAAATGTTTGGAGGAACTGATTAGCCCTAAAGGACTATGATTTTGTACAACTCCAGGCCTAGGGTTACGAGTTCTGAATGACAGGATATAATGTAAGTTGATGCCTTACAGAACATTTCATTAGGTGAGACTCGCATTGTTGCACGTTTATGGGGTTCTCCCATGTAAGAAGTGTTCTGTTTACTTTTCTGTGGTTACTAGTTTTTGTGTAAGAAAGAATGTTGTTTTGCATAGTTGCGCAGACAAGAAGAGGATGAGCTTGCTCACCTCGTAGACCTCATTGTTACCTAGCTGCACCTTGGTGACGAACTTTCTGTCGATGGTGCTAGCAGCAACAGTGAGAGACCAAGGTGAGACATTTGAGATACTTTTGGCACCAGGGCCACTATTGCCGGCTGAGTTGGATGTGAGTATGCCATTCTTCATAGCATGGAAAGCTCCTATGGCAATTGAATCTTTAAAGTAGTCCCTAGTGAAACCCCCAACAGAAAGAGAGATTATATCCACCCCATCTGCAATGGCATCATCAAATGCAGCAAGAATATCAGCATCCGTACAACCCTTGGACCAACAAATCTTGTACACCGCGATTCGGGCAGACGGAACCCCTCCGCGGGCTGTTCCCACTCCAAGACCTAATAAGCTGGCATTGCTGACTACTCGCCCTGCAGCTGTAGAAGCGGTATGGGTGCCGTGGCCCTGTGAATCTCTCGGTGAAGGAAAATCTCCTTCTCCAGAAGAACCTCCAGCCTGATAGTACCGCGCTCCTATGATTTTACTGCAAAGTTTTGCAATTTTCATTTGCACGGTTACATGGAACGATACAGAGAAGGTAGTAAGGAGGACACGGGTTCTCTGTTCCCCAAAATACTGTGTTGTATACCTCAATGCTGACAGAAGAAGATCCCAAGATTATGAGGGCAGATTTTGGGGACACAAGATCCCATTTAAAGTGATTATTGTCGCATGGGCATGGATTTGACCTCAAAAATCACTGTCCTACCCCCTGATGCACTCATATGTTTGATCGTAATTCGAGATATGTGTATTTCAGGATTAACCTGCGAGTGCATTGGGAATGAAAGGACAATGATTTTGGTGACAAAAGAGCCAGCGCCCTGCTTTGGTGTCTGTACTGCATAGTAATTTTCTAAATTGGAAGTTTTACTTGTTGCAAGTGAAATTAGATTGGGATTGGCAAGTCCCCTTCCATTTGCTGGGAATGGGACCAAGCCCTTCGTCATTGAAGCTTTCAGATTCAGGCCAGATTCCGGTGTCCAGCACCCCCACTATAATGTCGCTTTCCAGCGCCCCTGTTGCTCTCGTGACTTCTTGAGGAAATCCCATGAAATCCCATGACCTTGTTGTGTGCAGCTTCTTCCTTTCGTTCGGGAACACAGAGACTACACTCTCCATGCCTGAACATCGAAATCTCATCAGATTGAAACGGAGGCTACTTTTTCGTAATCCAAGGTATCATCTCTCGATTGTTATTCACTTACTAGCTATTTTCTTCATCTCTTCTTCTGTCAGCTTTGCTACAAACCCGTTGAAGCTCCTCTTGTAGCTGTGGAGTAAGGATTCTGATGCCCTACTGCTGTGATACGAAGTTTCATTTGGTCATAAATAACAAACTGGATTTTAACGAGTTACTAATCTCTGTGTTTTTTTAATCTTTCAACTGGCAGGAAAGAAAAGAAGAGATTTTACCTGCCTACAAATTGTTCCAGCATGCTTTTGTGGATGGATGATGCCGAAAAATCAACGCTTCGGTGGTCACCCATGTAGACAATGTAAGTCTGTAGACTTAGATAATAGTATTCACTAAGGTGAAGCAGGGTCAGGAACGCCAAGAACGCCAAGAACGCCAAGAACGCCAATCTCTTTATGATAAACAAATCCATTATGCAAGTTTGAAAACACTTAGCAATTGAAGCTAGTCTACTAAGCAAAGAAAAAGGAAGTTGTTAAGGTGAATATGCAACTAGAGGTGCTTAGACTAATAAAAAAACAAAGAAATTTATTAAGGTGAATATGCAACTGGTGGGTTGCTTATATATTTATTAGGTTCATAGTCCCTAAAAAATATACATATCTTTTTCTTGAAACGTAATGCGAATATTGTGTAGGCCTCATCGCATCCGTTTGGTGAGATCCACCTTCACTCTGATTGGGCGTCTTCCGTCAGTCAAGATGATGCTATTGCCACGCTACGCTAGACTCCAAACACATACGGGAATTTTTGTTTATCAAAAGAAAATGTGTATAGAAGAATGCTAAGTACATGCCAACAAGGCCTATAGAAGTTTGAGCAAGAATAAGTAAATGATACTGGCAAAGCCCTTTTCATGCCAAGATGTAACCTCAAAAAATCCACAAGTTATTGAACCTTTTTTTTTTTTTGGACAACAAAGAAAAACTTCATAGATAAATAAAGAGTTATTACATCCCAAAGTTCAATAAAAGATACAAGACAATGGCGGAAGTACCATGAGGCTGCACTAGGCTATAGCCTAGGTGCAATTCCTAAGAATTAAAAAAAAAAAAGAAATTATGTGTAAAGTTTTATTCCAAATGAATTTAGCCCAATCCACCATCTCTCATTCAACCTAGCTCAATCCACAACCTGTTTGAATGGCATGAAGATCTTATTTATTTGATCATTTTATTATAAATTGTCATAATTAATTTTTGTCTCTAGGGCTCTTATAATCAAGTTTCTGCTCTTTATTTGGGATTCTATAGGGTAGATACTTTATTATGAGAGTTCTAGATGAAAATATTAATTATGATTTTTTAGAACAATATGATAAAAAAATAAGATCTCCGCACTGATTCAAACGGATTGAAAAATGGAGTACTTAATTTTTGCTATTCTAGTGTACGTACTCTAATGGAACAACAAAATAAAAAGGGAGGAAAAACTCTTTTGTACTTTTGTTTTGTTTATTTTTAAACATTTATATATTTATATACGAGTTTGCCTTCTTTTTGGTTCACATGTATAAATTTTGGTTAGCCCAGGGCGAAATAAATTCCTGGTTCCGCCCTTGATACAAGAGGTAAATACATCAAGCATGTCTAAGAGATACAATTTTCCAAAGCAAAAGAATCCTTGAGAACTCATCCGTTGTCAAATGGATAAGATGTATCATCTTCAAAATAGATTCTGGAAGACGCTACAAACCTTGCCAAAAAAATGCTTGATGAATCCTGCCACGATTGCAAAAGGATATATTGTAGGAATGAACTAATTGCAAAAGGAAGCAGAAATCAAAAAACAACGGAGCTGTTATGGCTGGGAACCCCTTAACGCTTCTCAACTGGTGAAAAAGAGAAGCATCATTAGTGAGAATGTTATTGTAATATGCAAATAATATTCATCTTTTTAAAGCCCAACTCACTGCCTCAATTAAAGGAATAATAGAAGCGCAATCCTTGAATGGAACATTCAAAACATGTCATATAAAGTAGGGATATATGTGCCTTTTGATCACCCTTAGATGCCCCACTGCAGCTAATAAGCTGAGAAAATGCAAGGCTGATTAAGAGAAGCCATGGAGTAAGATGTACGTAGGCAGCCATTGGTGAGGGGTACTTCTCAAGTTGATATTTTTCATGCAAACCACCATCATTGGGATTTTATAGCTAGAAAATCTTTATTACCTCGCTTACCTCCTCCGATTGGGGTTTCAAATTGATGTTATTGTGATCGCCAACACAGAATGAATTTGTCTGCCGGCTTAAATGGGTTTTAAATTGATGTTATTGTGATCGCTAACACAGAAGAATAAATTTATCCGCCGGCTTAAATGAATATTTTCAGATAGTTTCTCCCATGAAACTCACATCTTTCTATGACAATGGATGTTATTTGATACTCAAACATGATTGCTGCAATTTAATAAATGTACTTCTCTACGTATTTGAAAGTCTGTCAATTAGATTTCCATTTAATAATGTAGTCTTATAGTAAGCATCCAAGAAAATGTGTTTTGAAAAATAGAATAATTCACCTGTCTTCATATATTATTCACATTTTGAGGTATAAATAGTTTTCGGTCAAAATATGTGGGGTGTTTTCAAATTGTACTCTCAACAGTAAGTTACTACTAATTAAAAAAAAAATCGATATGTGTTGATGACGAAAATGAAGAAAAAGTGATGCCAAATCACGATTTCTTGCTTGACAATGTCCTTGAATTGCACGGATTAACAAATGATGCTAGCGAAATTCTTGATCAAGACAAAATGACATGAGAATGCGTACGTATGAAGCCGTGGACTCAATATTTTCATCGTTGATAAAACTCTAAAATGACATTTGGCACTCGTGGTCGGCTAAAGAGCAGGGCTATTCTTCTTCCGGGCGAGACAAAGTAGTCCCTTCTACTGACGAAAACCCATTCTCAATTGGACGATCGATTAATCCAACTAGTCAAAGATAATAATTGGATTCATTTTTCTCCTAATTTCATTAAAGAATCGCCAATGCCTTCCTAGCTCCAACCTGCGACATTTTCCGTCATTCAATCAACTTGTTTTGTTGGACTATGATTCTTTTAACATCGGTTAGTTTGTCGGTTCTTATATTGTACGACTTCTTGGACCCTAGCAAGGATTACGGAAGTAAACATGCC
>BPLS01000470.1:165319-224046 GCA_019656275.1 Rhododendron kiyosumense | reverse complement strand
AGATTGTAGGGATTAGGAAACCTCAAAACTCAATTCAGCCGTAGGATTATGAGGGAATTTTGGGCCCTTGGATTTATGTAGACATAAGATTCAAAAACCCTCCTCCCTTATTATGTAGAGATACACATCTGGAGTTGTGTGGATTGAAATTAAAGTATGTACGGATAGATGGTTATTAGCGAAAACGTACCTCCATTGAGATTTTGAGAGAGCAACAAGATATCATTTGAATGGTAATGGTAATGGTGGAGATCTACTCCAGTTGACAATGAAGTGCTGGAGTTTGAGCACTCATTCAGAAATTCCATGACTACTCCAGCTGTGAAACTAACTGTTCATCAGCTAAATTTTAATCTATTCAATTTGTAAGGTTTTCAAGTTTCAAGCACGAGCCATTCATCCGAGCCATCGATCACCGAGATGAACGGTCAGATCGGTCGCTCTGCACTCGCTTTAAGGGGGGCCTTGGCAACATCCCACATCCCACCTCTCTTGACTCCTCCAAACGAGAAATTATTAATTGTTCTTGGAGCACCGCCACGTGATAATACTCTAAGGGTCTCCACCATCACATATTCATGTGAACGTGTGGTAGTAAAAGCTCCTAGAATACCACGTGACGATTTTTCAGGAGCATTGAATAATCACCCCTTCCAGATTACGTGAATGTGTGATGATAAAAGCCCCTAGCATACCACGTGACGGTTTTCCTGGAACACTCAATAATCACCCCTCCAAAATTTCATCATGGTAACAGCTGAGAAGAATAATGAACTGTCCAACAAATCCCACTTTAGTCGAAGAAAATGAAAGCAAAGAAAATACAGGAGCAATTTCTACGTAGGGGAACAGCTCCTACTAGCCCCCTCTGGTTCTATCTTTGATAGGAATGCAAAGAAGTCAAGCCAGGCTTTCTAATGTTCCTCGGCTCGATTCATTTACTAAACAAGCCTCTATGAACAAGACAAGCCGAACTTAGAGTGTTTGAGACCATAACAGCGCCTCGAACAAGTAGCTCGGTTCATTTGCAGCCTAGGAGCAAGGGCCATATGAAGCAAAAGGAAACAAAGAGACATAACAAAACACACTTCAACTCCAAATCATAACAAATATTCTCTAATGATTACAAGACGTTAAATTTTACAGCTTTGGTGGAGTAATACATAACAACAGGAAATTTATGAGTAAGCAATTTGGCTAATGCTGCTGCTACAATAACAACTCTAAAAATGAGGCAGGTATTTGGTAGCTGAAAAATGTGAAATCTTACATTAACAACAGAAACTGCCTCTTATCAGGACTACTGAATAATTTAATTTCAACATTATTTTGTATTCGGAACTTAAAACTGCTCCGCTAGTCACCTAGTAGAGTTGAGACTAGAAGATCCTGGAGAAATACAGCTCTTCCGGAAGCCTGTCTCCTCCTTTTCTCCCGCTCTTCATAGCTCAGTGACGGATCCAAACTGCAGAGAGAGAGAGAGAGAGAGAGAGAGAGAGAGAGAGGGGTTAAAAAAAATACTTAACAGAGAAGGGTTACAGCTGCTCTGTGCAAATCATAAAAATAACGGTTTTGCATAAACATATTTTGTATCAGATGATTTTCAATAGCAGAGTGGCTAACAAGGTCCCTGATGTACTCTCAAAGACGTTCAATGAACATGAAGTTTCTTCAGAAAGATGGTACGTTTACCCAAGTAATGGCAGAAATACCGAGTAAGTCTAAACTGAGATGACCACAAATTAATCCATTAAAAAAGTGACATGTTTCCTAACTCGTAGAAGAACTCTATTTGTCAGAACACCAGATCAGAGGATAGTACCTGAAATCTTAAAGATGCGGATCTCTCCTAAAAGTTTACAAACATCAAATCTTTTATGAACTCGATCCTGACTACTTGCACCATACTCCAACCTTTATAGTCTAAATTTTACCATCATGTGACCTTCCATCCTCTAAATGCAAATTAATTGATAACAAGCCATTTTTCCTTTTTGGGACCATTTTTAAAGTTTTTGGGACTAATTTTCAGTTGTTACTTAACATTTGGCCTGTTTAAATTTGTTTTCCCATTCTCATTTATCTTTCCCAGCATGTTTGGATGTTTAAATCAGAACATGTGAGACACAGTTGACGTGAGGGAGAATGCTTTTTCTTTTCCAGTAAAACCAAACAGAACTCAAAACAGGAGTCTCATGTGGCAACACAGGCAAAGGAAACTGAAATCTAGGATCTTTAACTATTCAATAGCTTAGCTTGATGTGCATTTTTGGGCCATTCTCCAACAGCTTAAGCTTTTGGAACAATTGGCAATAGAGCAAAGGACCCTATGTGTAGTGCATGGGTGTGGTGAAAACAACTTGTAGATGTAAACAGGTTGAAGAGTACCTAGGGTGCTTTAAAACGAATAAGACTGTTCTATGATATAAAGAAAATTGATCCGCTACCTTGCTTTCCATATAGGTGAGGAGTTCACACGCTTAGTAGAACTGTCCTCAGCACATGATAGCACGGATTTTGAAATATCTTCCGATTCAGATGCAGGGAAATTCAAAATAAGAGAAGAAAGGAATGGATCAGTGGCAGCATTAGTTGAATTTGCATTGCTTGACCGGTATCCGCTGCCTCCCAGAAGCACCTGCAGATGGGCCTCACGAAGATCCCTTCCAAGGAGGGAGAGTGCCTGACTGTTGGGAATTGCAACTCTACGTAATCTGCGACGTCTCTGCAAGTAGTATTCAATCAAAGAAAATCTAGGAGCTGAACATAGATCTAAAGCTAACTGCTATTTTATATAGACACTAATATAGGAGTTCAGTGCAAGTATATGTCCAAGTGTCTGATTCATATTATTTTTATCTCAAGGACAGGGGAACATGGTTAAATATTTATTATATCATGTGTACTTCTTGATTGTGCAGGGAAAATTTGTGTTCACAAGATGCTAAAGAGCATGTCGGACACATCTTATAGCATCATGACGGTGGAATATCCGATGCCAGTATTCTAAAAAAACCTGAGAAGTCTTGTAAAGCTATGTTTTTAGCACTCTTTAACCCACTATGAGGAAAGAATAAACAGAAATAACATTTCAAAGGATATCTTGAATAAATTCCCATGTTGCAGAGTGATATGACTTAGCATGTCCCTTGGAACTCTAACAGAGCAAACGGGGCAAACCTGAAAGGGAAAGATGAATGCAGTGTGAGATTCCGGTACAAGTTTGGTTTGACAAACAAACTAAACAAAATACTGAAGGAAAGCATTTTAAACAAAATACACCCTATGATCAATCAAGATATTCACTTCTCTCTCATTTTCTCTCCTTTTGTTTCAACTTTTCCCTATCGGATGAAATGCTTTCGATTCCATTTTGACCCTTTTGAACTAGTGCAACTGTATTGAAATGCTTTCGATTCCATTTCACCTTCTCCTTTGTTTCAATTTTGTACTCCTATTAGGTAACAAACAAATTGAAACAAAGGCTTCCGACCTGATAAAGTCGTCCTTTAAGAACATTGTACAAACGTGACCATCTTACTATCTTAGAAAAGACCAGTATACAATGTAATAGAAGTTTTCCTTGGAGAAGTTAGAGACAAAGTGCCAAGACAATTTCATTCATATGCCCGTGCTTACCTCTTTTTTTAGGAGAAGAAGTGATCACAAGCAACAAAAAGACGAATAAATACTCGGCAAGCCAAGAGGGAAGAAACAGGTAAGCATGAAGAATTGTTTGCCTTCAAGGATGTAGGACCAAATGCATTCCATTACCAAGAGATGCAGAGAAAATTTTACCATCAGCGTGTTCAAGAAGGGGTGGGGAACTGAGGGAGGTTTGTCAGGCGATCAAGCTGAGAGATGTTGGATGACTTATGAAGTGATCGCAACAAAGAAGATATGCACACAATATAAAGAGCCAAGTCAAGGTTGGGAGTTTGGATGGCCAACCTCTCCGAAAATAGTTGAAAGGAAGGTTGTTGAAAGGCATTGACCAAGGAGAAATAGTGCTCCAGACTATTTTGTTAGCAAAATAGAGCTTACGCAGCAATTACACAAGACTGGAAGTTTTTATGGCAATTTATGATATCGTTGTATTGTCAAACGCCTATTTAGTGTTTCACCAAATAAGGCCTCTTGTTATTCCCCTGGACTTATCCATATTAAGCCACTATCATGGTCTTATTCCTATGCTTGAACAGGTTCAACTGAAAGCTTTTGTCCTTTGAGACAGCTTCAGCAAAAGTCATAGGCCTACCGTTCCTTATTGTTTGTTACTTTGTCCATCTATGGTAGTTGGGCCTTTGATCAACCAGATCAAAAAATCAAGTATTTCTGTGACCAATTAGTCATTTTTCTTACACAATTCATAAGCCTTTTTCAAACTTGTGTACCATGATGCATGGGAACCCCACGTGAAAGACATGGAAGTGATATTCCCTCTGTCCCTTATATGGCTTCAATTTTCTAAAGTAAATCCTTTTGCCTATTGAACTCTCTGCTTTGAGAAAAGACTTATATTTGCAAAACTTCAACTGTTAAATCCTTCAATTAGTATACTTTATTTTCAACCAATATGAGGATTCCAGTCACCACAACACCCATATTACTTCTCCATTTCATGTGGTCTGTCATATTACCAAATTAAATAGATATCCTCATCTGCAACTTTGCAACCAATAGGATAGTTGAATATGATATCCATATATCCATTCGAAAATCCCCTTCTTTTTTTTTTGGTCAAGCGGAAAATACCATGCTATTTGAAATTCGCTTATAGTCTCAGTTTTGAAAAACAAATATGTCCGAAATTCACAACCCGCTAACTTACTCCCTCTGTGATTTCTATTTTGTTCCACCAACAAAAAGTAGATCACATAACACCTAATGTGTGGTCAGATTAGTAATACAAAATGCATCTCCAAATGTAGTAGAGCTACCTTGTAAACTTAGGTTATAGCCTATCTTCCTATGTATGGCCGACCGACCAAACACGAAGATAGTGACCCCAACGCGGCCGCCACCCACACCCACACCCCCCCCCCCCCCCCCCCGCAATACCAAACCAGGTAAAACTATTCTTTTTGCTTCAATACTTGAAATACTAGGCCATGGGGAGCCTCAATTCACTTGACCCGATACGGTACAAAGGATATGAATCACAGCCATTCACAAATGACTTGGCGGAAAAGTGAAATCGGGTTCATGCTGATTGGAACAAGGTTTTTACTGGCTTGGTCTCAACTTGATAACCTATACCCACTATACGGAAAATGAAATCGTAAAAAAAGATTGACAGAATCAAGCCAGACCTAAAGGATCACTTAGCACACCTGGTGTGCACGCACACGCACGCGACAGAGTCCGAGTCCGAGTCCTTAGAAAATTTATTAACACTTTCCACAAATAGATCGGATCAGATGAATTCAGACAATCAGCAGCACAAACAAGATCACAAATTTCCAACAAAAGATGCAAACTTGAGCATAACCCAACAGGGAAAACAAAGGTAAATACAAAAAATGATGAAAATCTTGTCCAATTTTTAAGTTCCTGTTTTGCAGACGGGACAAACGTTTTGGGCTGGAGGTAGTAACATTTTCCACAAATAGATCAGATCAGATGCACCAACAAGATCACAACTTTCCATCAAATGATGCAAACTTGATCATAAAAACAAGGAAAACAATAGTAAACACTAAAAATTGATGAAAAAACCAATCACATCATTTACTACATACATCCGTGCGTTGTCTTACACCACGTTTAAAGAGAAACTCACGGCGGATTTGGACTCGAACGAGTGCTCATCCTCTAGGTGGGAGCAGAGGGACGCGATGTCGAAGTCCTCGTAACAGTACGGACACGGGAAGTCGGGTCGGACCTCATCCTCGACCTCGAAATCGTCGATGTTCAGCCGATCTGAAAAAACATAAAAAAAATAAAATTACACCGCCAAATTAGTCAAACCAAAAGAAAACGTTTTGGGAAACCATTTACGGATAGATCAAAGGAAACGGACCCAGTTGGGAGGTGTTGTGGTGGCTCTGCAACGTGAATTGGCGCTTGGCGGCGGCCAGGCGGGAGGTCCAGAAATCTGAATCCATCTAGAGAGAGAAGGAGAGGGGGAGAGAGTTTTGGAGGTGGTTTTTTTTTTATTTTTAAAGTTGGGTTGTTTGTTTGGTGGTGTTTTTTTTTTTTTTAAGATTTTGGTTTAGATTTTCGAGAGGTTTCTTTTTTTTTTTTTTGACTTTTTCTTTGTTTGCCGTATGCCAGGTTCAGATGACTCGATGCTGAGAGAGAGACCGTGTGTGTCACTGTGTCTGTGTGAGAGGAGTGAGAGAGAGAGGTGGGGGAAGTTATGTGGCCGTGCAATGACGACAAATGAAGTGAGAGGAGGAAGTGAGAGGAGAGAGAGAGATTGTCGGATTCCTCCGTATTTTGGTCCAGTGGTTTGTGCCTTGTCTGTTTGTTGGTGTTTTCTGTTTCAACTTTCATCAACGAGTTTTACTTACAGTATCCTATATACAGACAATCAGGGACGTTGAAACGGTGGACGGAAATTTGTGTTGGCCTGCCAAGACCTGATTTTTCCATGTCGCCAATCATATGGAATATCTAGTGGTTACTAGAGCACCGTCATGTATAATGTTTTGTGATTTTTTTTACTATACATTGTGCAGGAGTTCTGATAAAAAATATGACCCTGGCTCAAACTAGAATGAGTTGCGCTCTCGAGAAAGAAAAAAGAACTAAAATGAGTTGAAAAACGGCCCGGAGTACTATGAGACGATGTTGTATGAGCAATGAATAATCACTCTTTTCTAGGACTCATTGTGCATGTTTCTTCGGCCCGAGAGGAAATGCGCTCTAGCTTGATGCGGAAGGTGATTTTTCTATTCGTCTCCACAACCGGATTGATGGGCTCTAACAGAAGGAGCTTGGTTTCGCTTTTTCTATTCTTACTGGTGATTTTTGCTCTTTTTACTGTCATTAACCTCTTTCACATGGTATTCAGAATTAAATCAACAATTCAGTAGATATGCCTTATCATTTCCTTCCCAAAGGCCACACCCTGCCCCTCTTTCCCCCAGTCATTATACGAACTTCTGTTGATTCTAAGAGCTCAATGCTAAAACCAAGAGCCATTTGAAGCCATCGCCAATGATTTTTTGAAGGTTATCCCACACCTTCTACTTTTTGTTGAATTGGACTTGAAAAATACAAGCAATTTGACAGTCTTGATCATTTTTTAACAGTCAAGCAATCCAAGGTCGAGACATTACCGTCGGTGGTTGGGCCGGGGTGGTGTGGTGGCTGTTGTTGGTTGCTGGACTTGAAGGGGGACGACGGTTCTGTTGCAGTCGGTAGATTTAGGGTTTTTTCTTTTAGGTTATGGACTTGGCCTAATAGGTGCTTTGGGCTTGGCCTTTTAGGTGTGGGCTTGTCCTAATGGGTGTTTCCTTGGTTGGCATCTTACCAATCTCGGATTTGGATCTCAAATTATTAGGCACAAGATTGTTCTTAACTTTGTTTAGAAATATAATGCCATCAAATCCTTGTTTTTAAAAAAAAAAAGTAATCCAAGGTGGACCCTCTAGATCATCTTTACATCAAGACCTAGTCTTGGGGAAATCAGGAGCTTGGTTTCACTTTTTCTATTCTTACTGGTGATTTTTGCTCTCTTTTTTCTGTCATTAACCTCTTTCACATGGTATTCACTATTCAGAATGAAACCAACAATTCAGTAGATATGCCTTATCATTTCCTTCCCAAAGGCCACACCCTGCCCCACTTTCCCCCAGTCATTATACGAACTTCTGTTGATTCTAAGAGCTCAATGCTTAAACCAAGAGCCATTTGAAACCATCGCCAATGATTTTTTGAAGGTTATCCCCCACCTTCTACTTTTTGTTGAATTGGACTTGAAAAATACAAGCAATTTGAGAGTCTGATAATTTTTTAACAATCAACCAATCCAAGGTCGAGAGATTACTTTCGGTGGTTGGGCTGGGGTGGCGTGGTGGCTGTTGTTGGTGGCCAGTCTTGGAGGGGGACGACGGTTCTGTTGTAGTCAGTAGGTTTAGGGTTTTTTCTTTTAGGTTCTGAACTTGGCCTAATAGGTGTTCTAGGCTTGGCCTTTTAGGTGTGGGCTTGTCCCAATGGATGTTTCCTTGGTTGGCATCTTACAAATCTCGAATTTGGGTCTCGAATTATTAGGCACATGATTGTTCTTATCTTTGTTTAGAAATATAATGCCGTCAAATCCTTGTTTTTAAAAAAATAGTAATCCAAGGTTGCCCTCTAGATCATCTTTACATCAAGAGACCTAGTCTTGGGGAAATCAAGAGCCACCATTTCATACTTCAAAGAACTTTTGTCTAGACAATTTGCCCCTCTCCATTTATTCGAAAAGCATTCCAAGTAACAAGTGAATCACACTATGAATCAGCCATTTACAACGCATAAAGGCGACAAAGTTTGTACATGAAGTATGCCTTGAACAAATGTCATCGAGACATTACTGTCGAACTCGCTCACCGGCTCGAGTTGCTTGCCTCGAGTTGCTTCTACTTCTGGTCATCTTCATTAGGATATTAACTAGTAGAGGAACACATATTCCCCTAGACAATTCGTCAACTCGGTTCCCAGGTGCATCCGGGAATGATATCCTCTCTGATGTACTCTCATGTTGCTCAACGCTGCTTGTGCTTGGGAAGTACCCTCTGTCCCGTGGTCTAATCCCCATTAGACGGCCCAGCGATACGCTATGGTCTTGGAAGAAAGATGCTGTGGACTACGCAAGCAGCAACGTAATATACACTAATTAGATCGAAAGGGTTCAATATTTCAATCCTAATAAAGCAAATTCAAGGACAACGGAGATTTAACTTTCTTGTTGCCCACCGGAATCTACACAATGGTTAACTACCAATGCCCTAAAAAAAGACTATGCAGAATTCTTATTTCAAAGGCTGTGTTTGGATCATGGATCTTGTGGTGAGATTCAGAGAAACGAAAAAGGATAAGGGGAGCCAAAGAAGGAAAATTTCTTCTTCGCTTTGTCTTTTCCTTCCCCTTCTACAAAAGTTCCTCTACAAATCCATGATCCAATCATGGCCTCAATCTGTAAATATATCTAACAAATGGAAAATGGTTCTAAAATTTTCTACAGGAGACTAGCTTCAGTCTAATTAACCACCTCTAAATAGACAGATAATGCTAGAAGAGACATTCTTTCTTGAAGTTGCCATTGGCACGATTTTAAGGTGAAGGAGAAAGGGTTGGAAATAAGTAGATAAGTGAAGAAACCGATAAGGTGATGAAGAACAACTTACCTCGGTTTCAAGGTTGGAGGACGAAAATGAAGAGAAACTGGATGAACGATTATGTGCACGTAAAGAGTACGGTTCTGCTTCTGCTTCTGCTGCAACAGGTTGTTGGCTCTCTGTCACTCTGAGTCTTTGGTTCAAGTTTCCCAATCCGAGAGGCCATCCAGTTGGTGTGCCATGGTCCTGGGACAATCATCAACACATAGCAGCATGAAATTCATCATGATCAGCTTGAACCCCCAAAAGTCACCCAAAATCCAAATCCAAAATCCCCAAAACGAACAGGCCCCAACTGGTAAAATTTACCACTCTATTGGGACTAATTGAGGAGGTACTTTTTCACCTTGTATTGGCTAATTTTGATGAAAACCTGCGCGCGTTAGGTCTGTTTTGAATTGTTTTTGGTTTCTTCGTTCTCACTTTCATTGTTCCCGCAAAAAATGAATGAAAAGTTTGAAAACAATCATCGTTTCTAAACGGTTTCCAATTCTGCGCCAAAAACAATTTTCATCAATTTGAAACAGTAACAAAAAGGCTACAAGGTGCAGGAGCCTCCCGTTGGCCACTATAGGGTCTGGAAATGGGTTAGATGATCGCAATCTTACCCCCACAAGCAGAGAGGCTATTTTCACGATTCAAATATGTGACCACCAAATCAGTCACATTGGGACAGCCTTACGGTTGCGATCGGGCTGCCCTTTGCAACAATAGCAATACCAAATGGGTATCAATTGCTGTTCCATCTTTGTAATTGGCTTTAAGAGCAATTACATGGGTACCACAAAAATTGTATATGTAACAACTCCAGGGTTTCAGAAAGTTAACTTTTGAAACCCGTCCAAATTCTCTCTCTACCTTTTTCAAGCAATCAGCAAACAATCAATCACCCTCCAAAATAAAGAAAGGGGAAGAATTGGTCGCAGGTCCTTGGTTTATTTTATCCCATTCAGTTTAGGACAAAAAAAATAAAAATAAAAATCCTGGAATCGAAGTAATAAAAACTTGTGGGGTCTGAAACTTCTTAATCACTCCTAACTAATGTCACCAAACAAGAAATTTTCATAACCTACTCAAACCAAGCAAGTTGTATGAAACAATAAAACAACAGTGTAAATAACCAGAGATCATTCAATAGAATGAAACCCCTGGAATTGGGGCAAGGCCAATCTCTTGTGAATTTCTAGTCCCAATGGCCTGTCTTTTAACCGGACCGGAGAAGGGAATAGTCGAGGTTGTATAAGCTGATTCGCTGTCGAAAAAAGAAAGAAGAATAAAAGTACCCCCGGGAAAAAAGTTGAGCTATTTACCTGTTCAACCATGGTGTAAAGAGGGATGGATTCCGCAGAGCAAATGGATGAATGAGGAGGAGGAGGAGGAGGAAGATGGTGATCACAGATTGATTTTTCAAAGATGGGTATTAGTAATTGGTTTCGGAAAGACGAAGACCAATGATGAATAGAGAAGACTCCAAACTCTGAAAACAATGGGGGGAAGCACTGTAGACCACTGGGTCTTGGTCCCACCAAAGAGTTGAAGCCTTAACATCACCATGGATCTCCTCCGTATACCACTTTTTCACTCGACAACTGAACACTAGCTAACAAAATTCTACTTCCTCATTTACCCAAAAAAAATTCTACTTCCTCCGTGCGCTCCATATCGGTTTGGATTCTTACGAATTCAATCCTAATTCGCGAGTCATGAGGAAGTAGAATTCAATCCTAATCGGTGAACATGGATCAAAAGTCTCACGGTCCGGTTTTAATTCAATCCGTGAGTTACGGATCGATTACGGTTTTAATTACGGATTAGAGTCTACCCACCTACGTATGAATGTTTTTCTCTTAGAGGGCTTTTTCTTTCTTTCTTTATCTCTACCCTGGTTGTCTCATAGACTGTCGCAATTAATGCAGTGTGCCAAGTTTATATTTTGTACTTCATATCTTGATGTACAATAATTTCCTTCTATCGATTCAAAAAAAAAACCAAATGAAAAGGTTTTTTTGGGTCCGCGACGTAAGAAAGGCTGAGCAAATCTCTCCTATAAATTCGAAAGTGTCTTATCGGGTGATTATCAACATCTCGTTAGTGTATTTTTTCCACGCACGATCTGATTGAAAAATCTTACACGATGGCCGGTCAGATGTACCCAAATCGCACGGGTCAAGCTCCCATCTAGTGGATTTTACTGTCCAATTCAGGTCAGTCGGTCATTTTCTGGCCAACGTTGGTTTCGGTCAATGATTGGATCCGTTCATATTGTAGATCTCGTCGAGACGCATAATCGTGTCCATCAGATATTGTTCAATACACAATCGGAACACATTTATTTCGGAAAAAAATACACACCCACACAAGATTGGAACCCCTCTCATCCATTTGTTCAAAATAAATGCGTTCCGATCATATATTGAACGATATCCGATAGACATGATTTTCAAAATGATTATGGGTCTCGATGAGATTTACAATATTAACGGACCCGATCATTGAAAAAAACTGACGTTCACTAGAAAATGGCCGACTAATCCAAACTGGACAATAAAGCCCACTGGATGGGAGCTTGTCGCACATCGATGCCGTGCCAGGCGTGCAACATTCTCAGTTACTCAAGCTTGTGAGTCGGTGCGTATTTATATTTGATGTTTTGTTTGATTTGTGATTTGAGTAGTGTTTTTGAATAATGAGTGGAGAAAAATGAGAATAATGAATGAAGAGAGAGGTAAAAAGTGAATAGAGATAAAGTGAGGAATGAGAGTAATGATTGAAAAGTTAAAAGAGGGAAATGAAAGTAATGATTGAGTTTAGAAATATTTTTTGAATAGAATAGTGGAGTGAACAAGGCAAATTGTTGTGCTAGATTTATTGCGCAACATTAACCCCAAATCCGAAGTTGTTGACTTCAACAACCAATTTTTTTTTTTTTTTTTAAATGGAGGAATAGCCCTACAGCCAAGCTTTTAAATGGACTGACTGTATGTGCAACCCAAACTTTCGGAGATCCAGCGTGGTCACACTAGTCATAGTCCTTCACTTAATTACTATAAGCTACTCTTCACGTAGGAAATCGAATTACAGACCTTGAGAAGTACTCCCAACAGTGCTGGCCCAACCTTAAGAGGCTCGGGCCTTGGGTATCCCAAAAATCACAAATTTTAGGGGCACTACAATATTTTTACTATTTGAATTTGAGTAGAACTCTTTTTCTTTTTAAACCCAATATAATGAAAAAAATGCTCAATTTGAGGTAAGGGAAAATAACGGCCAATGATGTGTTTTGATAATTAATACCCGCCAATGACATTTTGTTCATTAACAAATATTCTTAGCATATCCTTAAAAGGTATTAATTATCAAAACACGTCATGAGCCGTCATTTTCCTTTTGAGGTAATGAGTTAGCCTAACTCACCATCTTATAAGTCCAAGTGCTCAACTCATCATCCCATAACCCAGCCCTTCTCAAGTTTTAACTCTCTAAGGGAATTTTTTTTTTTTATTAGATCTCGAGCACTATAAATTTTTGAATCGACCCTGACTCTGGTATCCGTCCGAACTATTCGGAAAATCTGGTGGTGTCGAACCACCAAACTTGAAAGGTTTAACTAAGTGAATGATGGGTCCCTTGAGGGATCAGAATCGGTCAACAATTTGCTGAAGACTGAATTTATGGTCTTGATGTGCACTAATTTTGGATTTATTAATGAGAGAATATAATTGAATTAAGGTTGTCGGTTTATTACCACCGTGGACTGCACGTAGTTTGACTCATCTTTAATTTAATTAATAAACACTACAAGAAACTTTGGATCTCCTAATGATTTTTTTAGTAACGCTTGAAAAAATCGTCGGTATAGATGGTGTATAGCGACGGTTTTCATGCAACTGTTACTAGATTACAAGACTACAACGACCGTTTTTAATAACTGTTATTAAAAAATTGGAGTAAGAAAAATATGGTTAATATAGTATAAATATTAGTAGGTGCTTCATTTTACACAAGTGTTGTGCTAGCCTAACCGGTTTGCAAGTGCTTGCAAGAACGTGAGGTTCTAGGTTTGATTTCCAGGAGGAGCAAAATTTGTTGCACGCTGCCACGCGGGAGACACGTGGGTGCCACGTTAGCACCACTTGGAGGTCACGTGGCCATTACGTCCCACAACGGCGATTTTTCAAAAAAAAAAAAAAAAGTGTCTTTAGCAACGGTTATAAACGTCACTAAAGAAACCGTTACTATAAAAAAATCTGTATCAACGCTTGTCAAAACCGTCGCTATACCTCTACAGTGATGGATATATACGACGGTTTGGCGGATGGTTGGTGAACCGTTGGTATAGCCTTTAACGATGTTTTTTGTGTTCTTTAGTGAAGTTTTTAACCGTTGCTAGATCCCGATTTTCTTGTAATAAGGATATGCTAATCTTGTTTTTTTGAATTAGTTGTTGTCAGTTGAACTTTGAAATTGGCCCCTAAACAATAAACATACATATATTTTGTCTGGACACGAGGGGTGCAAACAAATCAAGCCTGGTTAATTTACTTAATGCTCTCTTTAAACGAGCATAGCCTAGTCGATAAAAAAAAAAAACGAGCATAGGGTATACAAAAGAGCTGAGCTTTTGAGTATTGAGCTCGGCTCATTTACTAAATGAGACTAAAACTCGACCTCGACTTTGGCTTGATTTCTTAAAGAACCAAGCCAAGCCTTAATGAGACGAGCCACGAGCAGCTCGGTTCGTTTGCAACCTTGGCGGACACCATTTGTTGTGTGAAAATAAGCACTCCCCTCGCGGCCCGTGGGGACTACACAGTTGAGTTGGCTTTTTACGCGGCCATATAGGGTTCAAGTTAACGATAGAAAACGGACTACTGAGAAGTTGTTTTCTAATCAGTAGGATTAACTATCCTCGTCTGTACATAAGATGAGGAATTGTACAAAAGTAAAAACCTGTTTTCTCTCCCTTTAAGAATGAGACTCCGTTTGTTTGGATGTAAAAATATTTTACTGATATTTTATCTATTTTCTTGTATTTGGTTGTACAGAAAATAAGGAAAATAATCAATTCTTGCCTTTGACGAGTGTTGACTATGTGGCATCTGGAGGTCATTTTGGTCATTTCACATGCTCTTAAACACCACCCCATCCAAGATTAGTCTTCCCCATTTATGGAAGTGGTGATGTGCCAACGTGTGGCAATGGATTCAGCATCCGCAAAAGCCTTGTTTTGGCCGCAAGAACAAGAAGTGGACCTCCCACTGACTCTGTCATCTTCCCCCTAATTCCAAGTGACACATCCCAATTGACACGGCACTTTGCACAATGCAACAAGTCAATCTTCCGCCTCAAACTATTTCCTACCATACTTTGTAGCTGTTTCACACGCTTATGAATAAATGTGAGGTGGTCTCAAGAGTGAAGAATCAAACCTGAGATCTTAAGAATGAGCAAACCCTAAGTTATAGGTTATGATTACCAGGCCAACGATTCATGAATTTTGACCAGTGCAGTTGGTTCAACAGTTATGTAGACGTATTTTAGCATAGTGAGATTGTAGATTCAATTCCTATAAAGAGGATATTTATACTCTTGTTGATAGGTTGGGTAATACAGATTCTTTTAGAGTATAACAATAATAATAAAAAAAAAGGCCGTTGCAAGCCCGCACTCTGAGGTCATTTCTGTGAATTATAAACCCATACATCTTGCAGGCTTTTTTAGACGAACTAACTATCATTTAAAAAATCACGTTGATTGAATAACGATAACCACCCTATCGACTTTCATTTGTTTGGAGGAAAGGTATAATTTCTAGAATAGACATTTTATTTTTTCTAAAGACGAGTGTACTTTGAAAAGGTAGTTATCAATCCTTAATCAACGTAATTTTTTTGCACAAATGTTTTCTTCATAAAAACCTACAAGATGAATGGTTCGAATTATGAAGGTGACTTCAAGGTAGGCCCATAATGGATATCTCAACTCCACAGTGAAATTGAGATCTCCAACTTTAGTGAATCCTAAATCTTTATGAATCATGATTAGAACCGAATTAGTTTTAAGTGTGTGTATATATAAATAGGGAAAATGACGGCCTAGGACGTATTTTGATAATTAATACCCGCCAAGGACATTTTGTTCATTAATAAATATTTTTAGCATGTCTTTAAAAGATATTAATTATCAAAACACGTCATGAGCCGTCATTTTCTCCTATAAATAAGCCCATTGGCATCTCAAATTTTAAGTAAAGATTCAAAAAGTTAAACCCCAAAAAATATGGACTTGATTGGGCTCGTTTTGGCCCAATAGTCTACGTGGTTAGGACTTTGTTAAAATTGTTACGTGGGCCCGATTGCTTAGGAAGAAAAGAGACGATGGCAAATTTACTTATTCGATGAAACATTTGCCAAAATATATCTTGAAACGTTTTTGTTACCGAAATACGAATGCCATCAAAGTCATAAAATTATATTTGCGTTTTCCGAAATTAATCTTTAATGTTTAAAATACGGGAGTAATAGCTTGCATGTGAGTGCCAATCGGAAAACAAATTTACCCTCGTTGTGATGCCTTCTTTATTTTGTCTCTATATATTGTTGCATCCTTTACATTTGATTAACAAAATTCTTTCTGCCTTCAAGAAAACTGCTGAAAAAAATCTCGCATATATGAGTTAGTGGAAAAGCAGGGGAAATTTGAAATTCAATTTGTTGATAGCTTGGTCCATGTATTTTCTTGCGTTGCTTAGCGAGAAACAAGAAGACAACTTTTTAATTTTCTTGTGTTGCTTTCCACTCTGTCATTCTATTCCTATTTAATTATTTATCATATAAAATTTAGTACCCCATCCGTCTCACGAAAGGGAAAATCCATTGTGCTCTCTCTAGGGCTCGGCGATTATGGTTTTCTTGGAGAATGGGCGGTGCCTTTGCTCTGTTGACCGCCCTTATGGTAGCGGCGGTGGTGGCAGCAGTGAGGGTTGCGGTCTTGATTGGCTGGATTTAAGTGTGTGGGTCTATTGTTTGCTCATATGTGTTTAGGTTTTGTTATTGTTTTGCTGTTTTTTTGTTGGTGTTTGTGTGTGTCTTTCTCGCATGCGTGGGACATTTTCACCCCTTGTGGGTGTTGTTGTGGCGGGTTTTCTACTCGTCTTGATGGCTTTTCGAGGTCGGAGACAGTTTTGTTTGTGTGAAGTTCTGAATATTCTTTTGTGAGTTTAGACCTCCTTTGTGCTTATTTTCTGGCTGCCCATTCCCGATGTATGGGTTTCATATCAATGAAAAAATAATTCTAATGATTGAAAAAAAAGGAACTCTCACTTAAGGGTTCCACATTATTAATCCAAACTGTTCATTAATTTTAAAATAATTTTTTGAAAAGCTCCAAAAAAAATCAGCTTAATTGGATAGGTGTAAGTAATTTAGGAGATAAAGCTAAGAGAGGTTCATAGCCCGTGAACTGTGAACATATATCATACGGGAGATAGGAGATCAAATAAGTTTGGAGCAAAAACTTAAGTGGCCTTAAGCAACAATTCTGAAGACCAATAACTAGCACGAATTAAGCAAAAGCAACTGAATGGCATCGCACAATTGTTGAAAAAAATTGATATTAAGCCACTAAATATGGAAAACAAAATTAAAGTATGACAACATTAAAAGTGATTTTTTATAAGTGAAAATCGACATTAGATGTATATATAAATATAGGTGATCGATTTGGTTTGATTTATTCCAGATTAGATGGTGACGAATCGGACCAGGCTGATTTTCTTCGATTTGACTTTTGTTTCACTAAAAGCCAAACCGGGTTGAACTGTTTACAATTAGGCCCCGTTTGATAAACCGATTAGTGGTTGGGATTGGATTCGTAAGGTGATGGTATTAGTAATACTGTGTTTGGTTTCCAAAGTTGGTCCGGATTAGTAGTCCCATGGGATTAACAATCCGGCCCATAGGGGTTATTAGCAATACCCCATGAGACTTAGTATTCGTAGTCCAATTCCGACTCTTTCCTATTACCAATCCCTTCTCATTACCAATTTCTTCTATCAATCCAATCCCATCATCTAATCCCATTTCAAACAAATATGATATTAATAATCTCATCATCTAATCTCATCCAAAACAAACATACTTATTAGTAATCCCATCTTATTAACAATCTCATTTCATTACCAATCCCAATCCTAATCCCATCTCCTTACGAATCCCATCCATCTATCAGTGTTATCAAACGGGGCCTTAAACCCAAACAAAATTATTGGGTTGGTCTAGCTTTTCTTGCTATTCGAAAAATTTCTGATAATGATCTTTGTCTAGCAGGGTGTCCTAACCAAGAGTCGGTTACCCATTTCTTTCGTGATTGCAACATTGCCCAACAGTTGTGTAATGGTGTTGGGATTCCTTCTAATGTTAGCAACTCCTTCTTGCTTCCGTTTGAGTTCTGGATTCATGATAATTGTAAGTCTAAGGTCCTTCACCTATGGTGCGTCCTATTTTCAACTGTCTGAGGTTTATTTGGTTTGCCAGAAATCGTTGTATTTATGATAGTCCCAGCGCTCCTCCTCTTGATATTTTTGTCACAGTCAGAAATTCTATTAATTTAGCCATTGAATGGTATCTTGCTTGTGTTAGTGGTTCTACAAACCGTGGAAATCGAACTGTCTTAGTAGGTTGGAAACCCCCTCTGGTTGGGCAATTTAAGCTGAACACTGATGGCGCCTTCAATTCTCAATTGAGGTTGGGTATGGCAGGATGTCTTATTTGTGATGGTCATGGAGATTGGGTTGTGGGTTTCTAAAGAAAAATCAAGGCAGCTTCTTCTAGTGCTATGATGGAGTGTTAGGCACTTCGTAATGGTCTAAATTTGCTTTGGAGTGTAATTTGCAGGGCGTTCTTGTGGAGATAGATTCTATAGCTCTAGTTCGCCTCTTTGATGAGAAAGGATTAAAAACTCACGAATTAAGTAATATTCTTAATGATTGTAGGTTCCTAATCGACTTAAAGGAGGAGTTCAACATGTGTGTTCGGGAAGTAAATCGGAGTGCCGATGCGGTTGTTAAACTTCCTTGTAGTAGTAATAGTGTAATACGTACCACTAGTTCTTTTGTTTTTGCTTCATAACCAAACTGTCTTTAACAGTATTTGTTAGACGATTCTAGGAGAGTTATTTACCCCATGACTATGTTTTACTAGTTTTTGTAATATTCCAGTTAATCAAAAAAACAAAAAAGGAAAGAAACCCCCCACTAAACTAGGCTTTTTTCACCAGCTAGTAGAAGGCATAACTAGTTTGTCGGTCATTCAAAGGAGGTACTAGTATAATTTATACAGTAGACTATAGGTGTCCCCTTTCTGCTCTTAATTTTTGGCTGACCCAACCTAGCCTCCAGGCCCTCCACTGAAAGTGGTTCACCAATTTAGTGCCAATGGGGGTGGATGTGTCACCTTGCAGACAATTGACGGGGCCTCCCTGTTAAATAATACTACCACTAATATTCACAAGTTTACAATTTTATCTCTCCCTATATTTTATGTTCTCTCTTCCAATATTTAGATGTACTCAATAGTCAAGAATTACCAGTCGAGCTCTCTGTTAAAAAATATCACAAGAATAAAAATCAAGACATTTACCTAAGTTGGCATGAGAAAGCTTTAATAAGTAATCTCGATGACGTTACATGTTCGAATTTCACGAAATTAAAAAATTCTAGGTCACCGAAGGTCTCTCTGAAATCAGTCGAGATGAACAAACTTGACTTGGACATTTGCTTTTTGTTTTGCCTTTTTTGAAGAAGAAACAAAAAAAAGAAGAGAGACGGACATTTAATTTGGTTGTCTTTCTCTGTGTCGGGGGGGTCCCATATAAAATTACTCCATAAGTGGATTTCCAACTGCGAAAAAAGGGACTTCGATCAATGCATCACACTCGATCTGGTCCCGTCACATGAGACGGCCTTTAATGCTCCTCGATCAGTCGTCACTTAAGTGGCAACTGCTATTCGTTTGGTGGATCCTTGTGGAGGAGAGGGATACTGTTTTTGAGACACCCACCGTATCTACTCTGTTTACTTGCATACAGATTCTACCTACAAGCATTTAAAACTGGCGCAGAAGATTGTCGGACATGGATGTTTCAGCGTAAGCTTGCTCCCACACACATGGATGCTTTTGCGTAAACTTGCTCGGACACTTGTGTTATTTATTAGAATAGATGTTTCGTGGGTGGAGTCAACTTGCTTGGACACTTGTGTTTTTTATTAGAACTAGTGCTTACCCGTACCTATGGCACTACGCATTCCGGTTAGAATTATTAATGAGTACAGCACTTGCTAGCCAGTGGCTCAAACACTAAATCGATTTATTAGTGTATAGTATGTGATCCTCTTCTAAGTGGCATAAAAGAGAATTACCCGTGCTTATGGCACTCCCCCAACTAAATTTTTAAGCTAGCTACAAAGAACATTTCTAACACCAAAAATTGCCAACGATGATCCCAATAGAGTATTACCTTTGCTTTTAGATACCAAAACTCCAAAAAAAAAAAAAAAAAGACAAAAAATCCAAAAAAATCCCAATCCCAATAAACTTCAAAAATTTCCAAATACCTTTGCTTTCGGGGAGCTTTCTTTGCCCACCGTCCATGCAGCTCATATGCTTTCTTCCAAATGGATATAGTTTCTTTGTCAGATCTCCTTTGCTGACGCCAAAACTTTAAAAAAATAGAGACCAAAAATTAAAAAAAAAATCCCAAACAACTCCAAAAAATTCCAAATATATTTGCTTTCATGAAGTTTTCTTGGCCTAGCTCTCACTGTCCACGAAACTTGACAGATTTGAAAGATTTTTCCGGGCAAGGAACATTTCACGCAGCTTTGTTGGCCTAGATTTGAAAGATTTCGCCGGAGATTTGAAAGAGCGGTGTCGAGATCGAGAGAGAGAGAGAGAGAGAGAGAGAGAGAGAGAGAGAGAGAGAGAGAGAGAGAGAAACCCAAATGCCAACAGAAGTAGAGTTTTTTTTTTTATGCTTCCGACAGAATCTGATTTGGGTAAAAAGAACCGATGACATTTTTGTAATATATTTGTAAGAGTGTAAGTGTTTTCTTAAGAGAATTGAAAAATATATATCAGCTATTGGATCAAATGAATCTTAGCCCTTCTTTCAACTTGTATTTGTGTGGTCCCCACACCCTTGTGTTTTATTAGATAAATAGATGTCTCATGGGTGGAGTGTGATCGAGGGTGGAGTGTGATGATCCTCTCGTATAACTCTAGTGTGAAAAAAAACAAGGCTTGCCGCTGTTCATTTGACGGATCGATGCGTTTATTTCGTAGATACCTTGTTTCTCTTAAGTGCTATATGGACTTTTTGAGTATTGTCTTTGTTCAAATTTCTTTCCTGTTTCTTAGTTTTGCGTCAAATTTTGTAAATTTTTGTTTCATTTTGTCTCGTCTTGTCGAGGCAAATGACTTTTACTCAAATATTTTTAAAATATCTAAGATAAAGTCAAAAAAAAAAAAAAAAAAAAGCTCCTAGAACTCTCAATTTTGTAAGCAAACATTTCATTGTTCGGACACATGAATATTCCCGCGAGCAAAGCATACATTGTCACGGGAGAAATGAATGGGTAATGTCTAATAACTCATTTTTCTCTTTTGAAAAATGCTGCGGTTTTAAGCTTTTATTAATATCCGATCAATCTGACTTTTTAAAATAGACGAAAAACATGCATAGATTTACAAAATAAACGGATTAGGTCGTCAAATGGGATCGTATGGGGGTCTGAAGTCTCAATTTGTATCACATTACGTCACATAAGAACATCTTGATTCCTAGAAATTCACGGGGTCTTCTATTCTCAGAATTACTTAAATTATCTACTGTTCGAAACGCACCATAATATAATGCTCCCGCGCATTTGGACAAGGAAGAAATAGTTTTTGTGACAGCGAAAAAGTATTTAGATTTCTCTCCAACTCAACTCTTGATGGGAAACATAAAAGGAGATTGGGAACAAATAATTATTTCAAAAAATTACAACAAAAAACTCAACAAAAAATTGAGAAAAAGTAAGAAAATACAGACATATTTTTTTTACAAGAACACGGCCTTAATTTAGTTGAAGTGCCTTGATCATCATCACCAATTACAACACATTTAGCCTCTCACACTTCTCCTTTCCACAACATAATAAAAGACAACGAAAACACAACCCAATCCATAAAAATTAACCACAATATATATATATATATAGGAAATAAAAAAACAATTGATCAAACATCACGTGACAAATTAAGGTGGACCGGGGAAGCTCAAGGCACGTACTCTGCTTCACTCTCTTGGAACTGGTCATCTTGGTTCTGGTACCCTTCCATTGAGTTCCCATTGTAATTCCCATAATAACCCCTGTTGTTGTGATTAACTCTCCTCAAATTCTGATACCCATTTCGGTAATTTTCCTCGCTGTTGATGTCATAGTAGTACCTCCCATTCTCCAAGAACCTCGTATCGCTCATCCCCTGTTGCTCAGTATTGTAGTTTCTGCCACCGCCGTTGTTGCTTGACGCGGCGGCAGTGGTGGTGTAGCCGCGGTCGATGAACCTGGAGTCCTGACTCATGCCTTCATGTGGGTCACTCACGTATGCTTCCTTGTTATAGTAATTGTTTTTGTCGGCGTTATAAATGGTGGGGGTGGGGTAAGATTCTCCGGATTCGGTTTTGTAAGGGAGGTTGGTGGCGGTGTAGGGTCTACCACTGGTGGCGGTAGTGGTGGTGTAGCTCCGGTCCATGAACCTTGTGTCACTTACGCCTTGTGGGTCATTCACAGCTTCATTATTGTAGTAGTAATTGTTGTTGTTGCTGCTTGTGGTGGTGGTGGTGTACGGTGGACCACTGGTGGTTTTGGCGGCGGCATTGGTGGTGTAACGGCCGTCCATGAACCTTGTGTCACTCACCATCCCTTGGGGGTCACTCACATACTCTTCATTCTTGTAGTAATTGTTGTCGTTGTTGTTGTTGCTTGCGGTGGTGGTGTAGGGCTCAAAGGATTCGATTTCGGATGGCTGGTTGGTGGCGGCGGCGTGGTGGCCGGAATTCTGGCCATACAGGCCATAGCCGCTTTGGGTATCTGGGATGAAATTTGGGTCTTGCTCTTGAACATTGCTTTTGTTGGGCATGGCTTCTTCTACTATTGTTTCTTTTGCATTATTGTTGGTGGTGGTGGTGGTCGCGGTGGCGGTGGCTTTGTTAAAGAAATAGCTCTCTCTGGCATGGGAATGGAGAGAGGAGGACAAGAGAGCAAAGAAGAGGAGGAAGGGGAAATGTTTGGCTGAGGGAGCCATCAAAAGGATAGAGGAAAAGACTGTTAATTTGTTGTTGTGGATAGTGAAGTGTATGTAGTGATGGATAGTCTCTATATAGAACCCCCCCCTCCACAAAGCTTAATTTTCAATGGATTAGGTGTAGAGTTAGAAAGGTTTGGGAAACCAGTTGGTGGTTGTGGTCCTCGAGATAAAAGCACCTAAACAAAAGAGTCCCCTTATTCTTAGCAGAAGTGCTACATGCACAATAATCCAAATATAATCTTTCATATACATGTGGGGTCTACACATATTAGTATATACGTGAGATGTTGTATTTGATGTATGTTATGTTCCTAGCATTATTGTATTTTGAGGCTTCTGTTTTTCTTTTGTTTTTCGTTTGCATATATAATGATTAATTTGGGGATTGATCGGAAACATGAAAACTTTCCATGAAAGTAACTCATGTTACAAGTTTTCATATTTCATAACATTTTCCTAATGTTTCAGTTCTGTGCAGGATTGACGGTCGGATGAGTCCTCTCCCTCAAAAAATTATCTATATTTCGTAATGTTGAACAAAATTAATTGAGATCTAGTATTAAACAAAATTTTTATTAAATATAAAAATATTATAAATTAAAAGATATAAATAATTTTTTGAAAAGTCCCAAAAAAAGAAATTACAGGCGCAACAATTTAGGACGGGAGATTAACAAAATCCGAAACACATTTTTAATCATGCTTTGAGAACAGTGTTACGTAGAATTTCACGCTGACAATAACTTTTTGAGTGAATTTATTTCTCTACTTTAGTGACGGTCTGTATAATATATACTACTCCTATATATAGTATCATTAAACACAAATCTGTAGGAGTTCACAATATTAAGAAACTTGTCGACTTGATAACAGGTTAAACCTTAATAAACGGAAGGTTTGTTTGTGGAATTTGAGGTGGAAAAAGGGATATATTTACGTTTTTTTGGACTGACAGGGTAATAATATATATGCCGGGACTATGAAGTGATTTTGGTGTGACCAATTTTTGAAGCCACGTCACACAAGTGACTTCCGTAATTGCTCATAAAAAATTTAAGTATTTATAGTTACTGCCCCAGTGTCTCCACCAATCCTAATTTTCTTAAAAATGTACAAACATATTTTGTTCGCTTTGGTTTTTCTAGAACCAACGTTTCTCCCTCTCAGCACGGTCTCTTGTAGTACGGTAACTTTTAATGTTCCATTAACTAATTAGGAAAAAAAATCGAAATGGTCCCAGTAGTTTAGTGTTTGTGTCAACTTGGTTTTTACAGTTTGAATTGGCTCAATTTACACTCTGTAGTTTCCATTTTGTTCCAACTTGGCCCAATTAATAATTGCCGTTAGCCTCCGTTAACCCTAGACACAAATGGGTCCCTTTTCTAGTGAATTATCGAATCCTTTATTCTCTAACCTTGTAGACCTAAAGCATTTTTGTAAAAAGCAAAACGGAGAATTTTTTTTTAATTAAAAACCAGGTTCTCTGGCCCGTGTTCTTTTTCTAAAATACTTGAATTATTCTTCTGATATTCAAGAGGTGGTGACCAAACACACCTAAACTCTATGCCCGGTGGAGACTCTAAATTTTTTTTGTAAACTCCTTTTGCGGCCCGAACTATAGAGGACCTGATTCTCCTTTACCCGGAGATATGTAGGCAGTTTGATGAAAGTTCGGTCCCTTTTTAAAATAAAACCCACTTCACTTTCTAAGATTCAAACATTTTTCAAAAATATCCAAATCCTTTTTATAGAACACAAAACTCCTTATTTTTCCTTTTTTTTCAAGAACCACGTTGCAATCCATAGGAATTGAATCACTTATTTAGGCCTTAATCCCTCTCACTCATTCCCCTCGAAGGCGAATGAGACATGTTTCAATCGAAAGTAAAATTTCGTGCGTGACAAATAGAAAATGAAAGCTGTGAAAAAAAATGGAGAATAGAACAATGAGGCTTTGTGTTTTGGTTTAAAGGTATATTAGGGTAAGAGGAGAATGGCAAATTACGGTTTTAACCCTAGAAAAGGAGCTCATTCGTGTCTGGAGTCAACGGAGTCTAACAATAGTTAGTAATTGGACCAAATTAGAATAAAATAAAAACTACAGAGTGTAAATCGAGTCAATTCAAACTGCAGGGACCAAGTTAACACAAATACCAAACTATACGGACCATTTCGATTTTTTTCCCAACAAATTATTATGGGCAAAATAGTAATCAATTAAAAACCACTTACTATAAGTTTATAACCACCACTGCCCAAGTGTCTCCACCAATCCTAATTTTTCTAAAATTATGCAAACATGTTTTGGTCGTTTTAGTTTTCTAGAACAGCCCCCAGCACGATCTCTGATACGTTTTCGCTTCAATTATTACTTTCATTTCTATCTTTCCACCTGTTACCCAAGAACCCTTCCGCTAAACATAAACCCAACAAAGTTTCGCCATCTCTCCAGCGGAAATAATGGCATTCAGTGCTTGCTGCATGTGCCCTTTAAAGCGTGTCCAACCTAAATGACAGACCTAACCTTTTCAATGTGGACAATTGCTGGCCCCCATCTCTTGGACAATTACAGTTTATACCCCAGGGCAATTTTTTTTGGGTGCACAAAATACAAATGCGTAATTTTTTTTTTTTGAATGGGTCCGGCCTTGTTGTCATCATTGCCAGTATTCCCACTACAATGAGAGCGGCCTTTTTGGTCACAGAGTGTGATGTTTTTAAATTTTACTCTTATACTCTCTACCAAAAATGTGGTGGGGAGAAAAAGAGCCACACAAAGATGCAGGGGAGAGAGCGTTAGGGCCTTTGGGCCCTCAACGCTCAAACCCGCCCTCGTTGCTCATCCCCGCCGCATATGTTGATCGACTACTATTGACATAATCATGTACTCATTCCATCACAAAAAATTTAGTTCTCCTTACTAAATCATGTTATTGTTTGATCCAAACTCTCTCTTTTTTTTTGGGGCCTTTTTGAAAATAATTTCAAGATCTCAATCTATTTTTAAAATAAAATTGATGACGAAAAATTCTAAAAGTTATTCACAAAAGAAATATATGATCTTTCTTAACATTTCTAAATTTCTAAATATGCAAGTCACATAATTAGGAATTGGCATAAATTTGTGATAAATTAAACCCGGTGACATATAAACAT
The DNA here is from genome assembly GCA_019656275.1 of Rhododendron kiyosumense. Taxonomy (NCBI): domain Eukaryota; kingdom Viridiplantae; phylum Streptophyta; class Magnoliopsida; order Ericales; family Ericaceae; genus Rhododendron; species Rhododendron kiyosumense. The sequence goes on along the minus strand of BPLS01000470.1, from coordinate 198,212 downwards.
TTTTGCAACATTATATTTTAGATTAAAGGTTGAGTTTTTTGGTCCAACCATGTGACCCTCTTAGTCACAATGATACGTTATTTTGTTTGGTTGGTAGTTTAGTTTAGTTTTGATAGTGGATGAAAAGAGAAATAAGATAATGATTGGAGAGAGATAGAGAGAGAAATAAAATTAATAATTGGAGATATAGGGTAATGATTGGAGAAAGATATAGGATAATTATTGAAAACAAAACTAAAATTAAAACTAAAACTAAACTAGCATCCGAACACAGATATTTTAGGTAATAGGGAAGTTATCATAAGATGTCATTCCTCATCAGCATTTTCCATAAAAAGCAATGGGCTGATATGGCTGATATGATATGAGTACCGACGCCCGGTGTTGGAAAATTGTGTACCGACAGCTGCACCGGGCCATCTTCAGCCACCGGACGGTCGATCCGAATTGTCTAAAAATTCTAAAAAAAAACACGAGGGGGCCTACGCGGGAATCAATGGCATTCGATGTGTCTAGAGTGCTTGATCTAAACACCCTATTTTTCATGTATATATGCTTGGATCAACCGTCTGGTAACTGGAGACAACCCGACGTGGCCGATGGTACGATATCCCCTGCACCGGGCGTCAGTACCCGTAGCACTACTCTTCTTGTAGTAGTAATTCTACTCTACTTTTGGTCAGTCAAAAAATGCAGAGTGTCCCTCTGTTGGGGAAAAGTAGTAGTAAAACACTAATTTCAGCAGTTGGGTTAGTTCTGAATGCCCTGCAAAGTTAGTATTCAATACCATCTGGTGGTTGAGCTTAAGCTTTCATGATTAGCTTCCCTACTGGAACTACTACTTACTGGTACACCTATTCAGTTATGGTTTCCCTCTAGCTAGCTTCTCATATTAAATGTTGTAAAGCTGATAGATAAAATTAAGCAAGGAGTAGTAATTTGAAACTTTAAAAACTCAACAACCCAACATGTTGGAACTAGTACTGTGGACAGAGCAAAAAGAAAAAGAAGAGAAAAGGATGCTACTGTCAATATTATATTTTCACTAGCCTCTTTTGTTTGGCAAATTGTACGTACGTGCCAAAATATAAACCTTGGCTAACGTTTAAATTTCAATTTTTTGAAGTAATTATACAGTAGCTATAAGAATTAACAAATGCTGGTCGCAGAGCTACTGTGGGGTCGAAAGCGGTCATAGATGCACCCAATTTCATTTCATTTTGGCACACTAAATTATAGTAAGTGATACCGTGTGCATGGTGATGATACTAATGTGGTGTTCTTCTAAATAAGCCATTGGCTTTCCCGCAAAAAATGAGCCAAATAAAGCCACATAAAGACGAAAATAAGCCAATAAGCCAACTTTTTCGTCTTTATTCAAAAAAATTGGATTTCGGTCAAAATTTTTTACTTTTTAGATTCCTCTCGTCGTGGGGATGCAATAATCCCCAAAAAATTGACAATAAGTCACGTGATACCAAAAAAATTTGAATAAGGACAAAAAATAAGCGTAGTGTTTTCTAAATGGTAGAGAAAAACGTAGTGTTTTCGGGAATCCTTGCCAAAATATAAAAGGTACTAGGGGCCGGCTATTCGCAACCACGTATTTTCTCCCATAGCCCACTATATTTCAGTAAGTGGTAGTTGAAAATCATAAATAACATTTCGGTAAATAGCTGTTGAAAATAAAATTATATTTTGGTAACTACATGTCGAAAATATATTCAATTTTCGGTAGACAACTGCCAAATATGCATTTTCGGTAAATAGTTGTTGAAAAAAATATCATATTTCAGTAATTGGATGTTGAAAATGTATCTTAATTTCGATAACTAACTGTCGAGTCTAATTGAAAATTTTTAACGGACTGTTGGAGAAAATACGTGGCTGCGAATAGCCGCGCCCAAGGTACTTTTCTCTTATTTTTCAAAACTGGGTACTTGTTTGTAATATATTTATGGTGAAATTGCATGGAGATCCCCTCATTTATACATTTTGAACACAAACACCCCTTAATCTTTAAACATATCCAAATAGCACCCTTTTGTCAAAAGACTGTTATGATAAAGAGGTCAGCATGGATACTTTTTTATAACCGGGGGGGGTGGGGGCGCGGGTTGTTCCATGTGGGGGAGTTTTAAAGGGTAAAATAGTCATTTATCTTCATTCTGTTAACAAAGTTGGCAAATTTTTTATTTTATGTAGATGAGGGGGTCTGAATGGGTGATTTTAAATGTTAGAGGGTCTCTGTGCCCAAAACGTATAGACGAGGAGGTCTCGGTGTAATTTCACCTATTTTTATCATTTGGTTCTCTGCACTTTAGAATGTAATACCAATGTCACCGCAATTACAATACTTCAAACTTTGATTACACTGAGCAGGTAATTATTACTACTTCAAAATTTAGGCTGTTGTGTTAATTTACTTTAATTATATGGAGCAACATTACTTACTTTTTCAAACTTCAACTTATCTTAAATTTTTTTTTTGTTAGTTTTACTGGATCAAGATCAAGATCAATCTCAAACTCAAGCCTAGATTTAAGTTGATATTAACTATCATCGTCAATAGATTTTGGTATAAAATTTCTACCTCAAACCTCATTGCATTGCTTCACTATATTCTCTTCATCTCTTATCTTTTAACCTTTTACTTGAACTTCTTCTTTTTTTTTTTTTTTTTTTTCAGGTAAGAATGGTTTTTGTGGATGTTTTTTTTTTTTTTTTTTGATCATTAATAGGGCTGGAGGGGGCGACCAGCGTAGCAACCCCCCTTGGGCGTAACCATAGGGGCTCCAAACCCGCCGTAGAATGTCCGGTTCGAGCCATAGCTACCGTCCGGGAAGACGGGCCGTCACCACGGCACCACTTCAGTGCACAGTTGGCATAGAAGCCCCCTCCCTGATTCACAGACGGGTTTCGAAATTAAGCCATGAGGCACCACCGGAAATTTACACCAAAGTGTCTCCGGGGCCTCGAACCCTCGTCTGTGCTGGGGAGAAGTAATGCCCTTGCCAACTGGGCTACCACCTCAGTGGTGTTTTTGTGGATGTTTCTGTGGATATTTTTGCAACCGCACACTCTAAATTTTATGGCTGTCTTTTTAGGATGGTGACTGGTATAATGGTTTGGTTAGGGGTGCCTGGTTGTATATCTTTTAAATTGATGTTTTTGTGGATATGTTTGACATGGTGTACTTGTTCCGTAATTGACCCGAGCTCAAGCGTAAGTTTTAGGTTTATGTAGTAAACGAGCCGAGCTTGACACTTTAAAGTTTAGCTCTGCTCGTTTGTATAGGCTCAAATCATTTATCTGGACTCATTTGACATTTAGTAAACGAACCGGGCTCAGCTCGTCTATAAATAAGTCGAGCTCGAGTTCAAAGTTTTAGATTTGTTCGGTAAACAAAGCGAGTTCGATCACAACAAAGCTCGACTCGGCTCGTTTGCACCATTGTAGTTGGACTGTTGGAGTGCTCCATGAGTTACACATGGACCTCCGCTTAACTGCTCACATTTTTGTGTTGGGCTCTTGCTCTCAACTCAAGAAATATGCTAGTATCATCAGTCATCAAACCCCACCTTCAGCCCACCAGCCTAACTTTTATTCGAACACAAGAAGCCCACCCATTTAGTATAAAGTTCTGTTTTTGAAAGCATATACTACTATTCGTTTTCATTGAGGATGCAAGACAACCCCCACAAAACCTTCCATTACTGAATCTATACATTCTCCACCATTTTTCATTATTCGACGCCGGCGTCGGGTTATTTCAGGTTTGATGTGCCTCTCAGTTGTATATGCCTGAACATGTATGTTACTATAGAAGCAAATATGTGAGATGATAATTACCTACCCTCTAGCTGTTTGATGAAATGTCTAAGCCTGTTTTTTTTGCTTTACAGTTGGTTGTCAATTGGCATATATTTGGCGTTTTTTTTGTTTTTGTTTTAACAAGTGCCAACAGTGTTTCGTTTCGAACTTGGGTCTTTAGCATTATGTATGTGAAGTAAGCGAGTGTTTGGATCATTTGTCCCATGGCTTCGCTCTGGTTTTAATTGGCCCCCGCTACTCCTAGTGGACGGGGGGATTCACCCCAGTCTAGAACGTGGAAGATGATTTTCTTTGAACTATCGTCGTACTCTCATCTTTTCGGGTTTTAAACAGGTATCCTTTTCTACTCAGGAATATGAAACATGGTTTTCTTGTTCTGTTATTTCCAGGATCAGTGAATTCCTCCTTGCCTCGAGATTGGTCCAAGTGAGTCTAGCCAAAACGTTACTGATAAACTAAATTGGTGTGAGTTCAGTGTATCATTTTTTCCTTCTAAGAAATTGGGTGAATTTTAAAGTGGCGATTGTCGGGCCAATCGTTAAGCGAGTTTTCCAATTGTGATCAAGCTTAGGAGATGGTCATGTCTCGATAAAATCTGTTCATTTTTTGGGAGAGAGGTATTGCAGAAATTGGAAGCAAGACAATGATCAAATGGCCGAAGCAAATCACAGCAACTCTAGTTGAACAGTTGATTAAAGCAGAAAAAGACTTACAGAAAGCTATACTTATATTTGATGCGGCAACGGGGGAGTACACTAATGGGTTTCGGCATGATCTCAGCACTTTCGGTCTAATGATCTCTAGATTCATCTCTGTGAACCAATTCAGAGCAGCCGAGGATATGCTGAATAGAATGAAGGATGAAAAATGTAACATCACAGAAGATATTTTTCTTTCCATTTGTAGAGGTTATGGCCGGGTTCACAAACCGCTTGAGGCGATTAGGGTTTTCCAAAGGATGAAAGAATATGATTGTGAACCTACCCACAAATCCTATGTTACAGTCTTTTCCATTCTTGCTGATGAAAACCAGTTAAAGTTGGCTTTGAGATTTTATAGGTATATGAGAGAATTGGGTATTCCTCCAAGTGTTACTTCCCTCAATGTTTTGATCAAAGTGCTTTGCAAGAACAGTGGAACAATGGATGCTGCTCTTCGAATTTTTCGCGAGATGCCTAATCGCGGGTGTATTCCCGATTCCTACACGTATGGTACTTTGATTAATGGGTTGTGTAGATTTGAAAAGATTAGTGAGGCAAAGGAGCTCTTCGTGGAGATGTCTGATAAAGGTTGTTCACCAACTGTTGTCACCTATACTTCTTTAATTCATGGTTTATGCCAATCAAATAATCTGGACGAGGCTATGGGGCTGCTTGAAGAGATGAAGAGCAAAGGTATTGAGCCCAATGTGTTTACTTACAGCTCCCTCATGGACGGACTTTGCAAGGGTGGATGCAGTTCACAAGCCATGGCACTTTTGGAAGTAATGCTTAGCAAACGCCATAAGCCTAACATGGTAACATATAGTACTTTAATTCATGGACTCTGTAAAGAGGGAAAACTTAGAGAAGCTTTAGAGATTCTTGATAGGATGAAGCTACAGGGATTGAAGCCAGATGCTGGATTATACTCCAAAATCATAAATGGCTTTTGCGATGTACACAAGTTCCAGAAAGCTGCGAATTTCCTTGATGAGATGGTGCTTGAGGGGATCTCACCAAATCGACTAACATGGAGCCTCCATGTTAGAATTCACAATACTGTGGTCCAAGGCCTTTTATCAGAAATTGATCCAAATCGGGCTTTTCAGTTGTATCTAAGCATGCGTACTAGGGGCCTTTCTGTTGAGGCCAAAACTTTTGATTCTCTTGTCCATTGTTTTTGCAAGAAAGGAGACCTTCATAAAGCAGCACGCATATTTGAAGAGATGGTGGTTGATGGGTGTATCCCTGATGAGGGAACATGGACTGCTATTGTGAGTGGATTTTGGGATCGAAAGAAGGTGCGGGAAGCTGCTGAGTCAATACAGATTGAAGTGATTGGTAACGTTTTTTAGGCTGCAATATAAATCATTTGCCGAGATTAAGCATGGGCTACCTTCATGGGTATGGTTATAATTACTCATTTATGATATATGAACTTGAAAACTTTTTTTTTATTGTGTACTCTACGTTGGTTGCATGCGTTCCTGGACTAGATTTCTCTTTTCTTTTGTTTGTTTGTTTCCGTTCACTGTTTACAGAATGTTAACATTGACCTGCCTCATTTGCTACCATTAAGTTGTCTAGCATGACAATAATGCACATGTTTCACATTTTGCAGGGTCAGATATATCTTGTTTGATAACTTGGCTGCAGGGTGTGAAGCAATTTTCTCAAGTGGAGATTAAAGTTGATAAAAATTCTTAAGAAATAGACACCCCCACACACCATTATCTATTCTTGGAGCTCGTTTATCCTTTGGAAGTGTGTGATATTTACCACTTGGTGTGTGGCACAATGTCCCCATCACTTTTGGTTTCTTCATATTAATTTAAAGGTAACATGCGGATCCGATTGTACCAATTAGGGGCTATAGAAGGATGTGGAGATTGGAGAATGTTCTTGCATCTCTTAAGTACATAGGAGGCACTTTCAGATAGCCATATGCATATTTAAGGTCAACAGGTGAAGATCATATCATATCCTTGCATGTTAGGGTCTTTCTGCAATAGGTAGAGAGACAAAGGGTTCTGAAAAGAACTTTGGATTATATACAAAACTTCAGTCATGATAAACAAGAAGGATTTTGTGAGAAGTTCATCTTTGGCACTGTGATAGTACAGTTGATTTAGCAGTTTAGCGGTTTTGGTTTCTCATGATATAGTTGCTATGGATGTTGCAAACTATGTGAAGAATTCTATTGATTTTTAGAGCCTTTGATAATTTCAAAATTCAAACTAATATGAAGGGAAGCATGCTTCTCTTCTCGCATGTTTCTCTGTTTGATTATTGTTTTTCAAATACTTCTCAATTTTTAATATTCTTTTCAGCATTGCCAGTTAGTGCCTGATCTGTACTTGCATTGCAACTTTTCTGGTCTTGGTTCTGTTGATAAAGATTCTCTTTCTAGAATCAATTAATTTTGAGCACCTTGCACTTGCAAGTGTCGAAGTGAAACTTTGAACGGAATGACTCCCTATAACTACGTTAATGGTTCCACTGCAGGGGAAGATTATTGTTCAGTCTCAGAGAGAACCAAAAGAGGGAGAATGAGGGGTTATCTCGGAAAAGCAGAGTTCTACAATCAAAAGCACATAGAATTTTCTTGCACCAAGTTATGAAGATGAGAGTGTTAGCAGTCAGTGAGGGGGAAGCCAATTCCATGAAGTTGGGTTGGGAAGTGAACAAATAGCATAATGCACATGAGCCCGATTCTGACTAGTAGTGCTGTGAGGAGCTTTTTGATCTCTTTTGATGGTGTTTGGTGGAAGCATGTCACAACATTTTGATCAAGCAGTGCAACACCTGTAAAGATCATCAATATTGAAATGAAGGCATGTGTGAAGTCTACAAAAGTTCAGCCTGTACATAGAAGCATCTTAAGTTGAGCCATCAATGACCCATGAGCCTAGGAACGTTGCCAACTGGTAACAATATATTCCTTGTCATCCTTTAGGTTGTGTTTGGATCACAAATTTATGTGGGGAATGGAAAAGATCAAAAGATAACAAATTGACGAAACTATATTTATGTCCGTGGTTGTGTCATGTATAGGGGCGGATTCAGTTAAGGCACAGGAGGTCATGTGACTCTCCTGAAATTATCAGGATTTTTGTGTGTGAATCAAAACAGATAGTAATATGTACTCCCTCCGTCCCAAATTGATTGTCCAGTCCGCAAAACGGAGTGTTAAAAATAATACAATTTTTGCAAGAAAAAATCAAAAGTTTTTCAACAACTTACTAGATATCAATGAGAATTTTTAATTTGTGAAAAAAGTTTGAATTTTTTCTTGAAAAAATTGCATTATTTTTAATACTCCGTTTTGCGGACGGGACAATCAATTTGGGACGGAGGGAGTATTAAACTGCCTAATGTAGAGAAAGATTGACGTCTAGTTTGCGTGGTAAGGTCTCTGGCTCTCTACTTGTATGGTTGCGAGTTCGAAACTCATTGGGGAAAAAAAACTCTTCAAAACTTGTAGTCCGTATTGAACTGCGTCCCTCCTGGTTCAATCACGGTAGTGGTGCCACAAAGGCCAACACACACAATTCTACTAATTACACAAATAAAATTGTAATATCACCTAAAGAAAATGTAAGAAGACTAGAACATTCATTTTGTATTCTTGTTTATTTTGGCCGCATGTTCTCTTTATATTGGATTATGAGTATTTTTATTAAGTTTATGCTTGAAAGGTGACCCCTCTATCCGAATTTTTTGGATCCGCCACTGGTCATGTACTTACCTTTCTTTGTGAAAATAGGTGATAGAAGTTGGGAAGCAAGAACTGACCCAGTAATTAAAAGATTGCCTGAATGGGCTGTGCTTTGAAATGTCTGGCTAATCGATTTCTCTTCTATTTTAGTTGGAGTTCGTTCTGTTTTTTGTGTTCAAGTTATAATTGGCTGCAGCCATGTCATATCTCTGGATTGGACGGCAAGGTTTTACACGTAGGGCCAGCTGCTTTCTTTATCTCGCTTGCCGTGTATTTTTTCTTCTACCGATCAGGTAAGGATGAAATAAATATATAAGTTCTAGAGATTTTCCAATGTAAGGGTTTGATGTGAGACAGAGGTGAATAGTCTCAGTGATAACAATAGATAGCTCTAGTATATCGCTTACAGCCCCTTTGGATGGTGAGAAAGGGCAATATAAGAAAGGGCTCCCCTCGCACCAAATCTCACCATTTTGGTGAGATTGGATGAGAAAGGGGACGAACCACAAGAAATTTCATTTCGGTACTTTTCTCTCCATTTTTTTTGCCAAAATACTCCATCCAAATGAGTAATTTGGATAGAAACCACAACCCTTTCTTTTCGTTTCTCTCCTTTTTTTCTCCTCGTGAAATCTATCCATTCAAAGGGGCTCTTAGTTCTGCAGCAACTCGGCTCATTGGTAAATTCTGTTCTGCCCAAGATTTTTTGGTGCTTTTCTTGTTGCATTTGTTTTGTTCTCTGCCACCAATTGAAGGCATCAAGTTGTGTGTTCATGGCGGCTAAAACGCCCAATAAGTCTCATTTGTGTAACCTATTGGAGACGTTTACATTTAAGCTTCAGCGCTTTAGGGTTTAGCAGTTTATATTTGCTGGGGATCTATGAATGATTGGAGTCACACATAAGATACAGATACTCAGGGATGGCAATTTGCCGCCCCGATCCGCCCCGATGGGTGAGTCATCGAATCTTTGGAGTGCATTAACCCCATTTGTTCCTGCTGACTTGCTACTAATTTGGAGGTTGCCATGTTCCAATCCATCTTTTCTTACATCATCAGATTGAAACATTCAGGACAGTTCGTTTTCGTGAGAAGGAAAATTTGCACCAAAACCAGCTTTAGTTTGTACTTTCTCAACAAAAAAATGGTTAATTTTGTTTATGGTGTTTGCTTTGTGACGTCAGGAGGCTTCAGTACTTGTTTTACACCTCCTTTTGGTCTGGTAGTTGAACTGACTTACTAATTTGGAGGTTGCCATGTTCCAATCAGTCATTACTTACATCATCAGATTGAAATGAGATCAAACATGAAACTTGTTTTCATTTTAGCTAAAATTTGCACACATATTTGCGCACAAGCGCGCGCCCCCACACACACATATAACAATGAACTTACTTTGTGCAAAGGTGATGAGTTTTCTAGAATTGTTTTGAGGCCTACCAATTTTGTTTATATGATAGAGTTGTTAGTTTCGTTTAGGCCCTGTTTTGTGTTGGTCCCTTGCCAACTTCTTCTCTTCCTTTTTGGGTGGAAAGGCATGTGATTGTCGGGTAGTTAGGGTGTCAACCTGGTTTAAGATATGCTTTCTACTCGTCGTGCTGTCGTCTTGTTCTTTTTTCCCTTTTAATCTTTGTAATAATTGTTCAAAGATCAATAAATTATCTTTTCTTCGCTGTTCAAAAGAAAAAACGAACGAAAAATTTGATAGTGAGAATGATGTTCATTGTTCCATGAAGAGGGAGAGAGGAGTGGGGGATGATTGTAATTTGTGGTCTGGGATATTTTTATGGGCCTGGATACTCCAAATTACAAGGCTTTTTAGGTGAAGAAGTACAATTTTGAATTGGGTTGTTACAACCAAACTGTTATAACAACTCATTTGACAAATTGCTTTTTGTTGTATATATCCATCTGTGCTTCCAAAAGTAAATTTCACGTGAACCAAAAGAAATCATATTAGGCATAGGGGTGATAGAGAGAGATCCATAAGAAAATTAATGTGTTAAATATATAGAGAGCAATCACCTATATATAGATACTAATTGAGTGCATTGAATAGTTAATTTTTCATGTTTCGGCCACTATTTGTTGTGAGAGATTCATATGCTGGTCAAATGGATCCTACTTGCCCCCTTATAGACAAATTACAATACATAATATGGTTTCGATATCTGATCGTCTATGCAGTCCGTAGTGAAATAACCACTCATAGCTTATAAAAAAAAAAGTGATATGGGTTTAGTTTCATAGTACCGGAACCAAAGTGTCATGGGAGAAATGAATTGTGCTAAACCTAATTAAGTGTCAAATTTTAAGCCAAACATGGGAGGTGTCCATAAGTTTCAAGACTTACATAGCGTAAACTTCTTTGAATACTCCATGGTAGTTATAAATTCAACATTTGGTTAGAGAGGGAGGGATCCAGAGATCCTGTAGGGCACTCTATAGGGCACAATTACAACCGTCTAAAAGTGCTTCCAACATCTGGAAGAGTTTATTTTTAAACCTGTGCATGAACGCTTGGATGTGCTCTGCAGGGTGCACTACAGGATGTGTCTGTCTTGTAGAATTTCTGATTCCGAGGAGAAGGGTGTCAAATTCACATAAATTGACGTACTTAAATTTGAAGCAAGTATTGGAGATGTTCAAAAAATTCTCAACTTGACCATATGAATTTTTCAAATAGAAGGGGGCAGCCAACTATGAATTATCAAACCAACTCTATACTTTTCAAAGCGTACATATTCACGCCAACTAGCTAGCTAACTAGATACCCTTCTTTTTCTTTCACTAATTTTCTCTATAATATCCCTTCCATTATCTCACCCACGGATGGATAAGCCAAATTCCCCTCCAGACAACCTAAAGGCCTGAAAACTAGCAAACCAATTGTTCGATTTTTCTCAACATGAGCCATGGGGAGCGCATCGGTTTCGATTCCTTCATGGCCTTCCTTTCCGTCTCCCTCATCGTCCTCGCCGCGGTCCTCTTTTTCCTCTACAAGAAATGGCACGTTCAACCCGAAGAAAGTACTGTCGATGTTGCTCCGATTACCAAGCTTTGTGCATGTCCATATTCCCTGATGGATGCAGATGCGGCCACGGATGGGTTCAACCAGAGGCGGATTATCGGGAAAGGGAGGCTCGGAACTGTCTACGCGGCCTTGTTGCCAAGCGGGGAACTAGTCGCGGTGAAGCGGATTCATCCACGACTAGTTCTGAGCAATGCTGGTTTTGGGTTTTCGTCGACACTCAAATGGCTCTCTCTAGCCCACCACCCAAACCTAGTCTCCATTCTGGGGTTTTCCGAGGCGCCAGGCGAGAGGATCATCCTGATGGAGTTCGTAGGTGGCACCATGAGTCTGGACTACTTTCTGAACGATCAAGATTCCGATAAGGCGACTCTCTTGGACTGGGGCCAGCGCCTGAAGATCGCGGCAGGGGTGGCCAGAGGGGTTGAGTACTTGCATGAAGTGGTGGCACCACCTATAGTCCATGGTTGCATCAAGCCCTCAAATGTGCTAATCGACGTCAAGCGTTGCGCTAGGGTTTGCGATTACGGGCTATCTTTTTTGTTTCCCTTCGATAGGAGAGGGCTCGAGGGGTACGTGGACGACGAGTTTTGGGTGGAGAGAAGAGGGGCTTCCAAGGAGTGTGATGTCTATGGACTTGGGGTGATCTTGCTTGAGCTTTTGACTGGGAAGAGGAATGGAGATGGCAACTTGCTTGTGAATTGGGCATTGCCTTTGATCAGAGAAATGAAGTTTTGTGAACTCTTGGATTCCAGGCTTGTGACTCCCTCTGATGTGAAGCCTCTGGTCAGATTGGCCAAAGTTGCATCGGCTTGTGTTGGGAATTCTAGGAAGAACAGGCCTTCCATTGTCGAAGTGGCAGCGATTTTGAATAATGTGGAGATGGGGCTAAGTTCGTCTGCGACATGAGTTGCTGCGTCATGCGTCCTACCGGTCCTTAAGGCCGTGTTATAGATTTGAAATTTCGCTTAATTTGTTTGTCCACACAATTTTTTTTTCATGAATATCGAGATTTAACTGCAGTGTCAACACGACCTTACATGAACGGGATCTGTTCTATAGGCTCGTACATCTGCATCCTTTGATTCCTTAAAAACTGCAGCCTCAACGTGAACCAAATCGTGGTCATGTAACTTTGAAGAGCTAGATGAACTCTAGGTACCCAATTCAAGAAAGTGAAAAAAAAACTGGCATGATTCTAAGTTTTTGATCTTTTGCAAACGTATCCTATAAGCTCAAGTGCTTTTGATTCTAAGTGTCAGGATTGGATCCTGTCTATTTGGTATACCGACTAGTTCGGTCCATTTGGTGCATTCAGGCTATCCAAAAGTATTTTGTATAGCCTGGATTCAAATAGGGTGTTTTTTTTTCCTTTCTAAAACACCTTTTTAAATTTGGGCGGTTCAAAACACTTTTTGACAGACCGAATACACCAAATAGACCGAACTACTCGATAGCCAAATTGACGGGATTCGCCCTCAGAGTATTGGGGCAATTTTGGAGAGAGAGAGAGAGAGAGAGAGAGAGAGAGAGAGAGAGTAGTTGGGGGTGGGTTGCCTTATGGGGCATTATTTGATCAATCTTTCCGTGTGAAATGGGTACATTAGAGCATTCGCAATGTAATAATTAAAAGTGAATAATCAAAACTTGTCACGTCAGCTTTTGATTATTCTTTTAGAGGGTTGTTAAAGTTAGCAATGTGAAGTCTCACATTGTTACTTTTGATTATTACAATGTGAGCACTTTTTTAAGCATACATTGCTAACTTTAGCAATTTTTTGATTTTGATTATTATATTGTGGATGCTCTTACCTTTTAATTTTGGCGATGAAAGAACCTCATTGGATTTTTTTGTTAACCACAATCAATTCATTTCATAATATAGCCCGAAGGCAATATGGATTTCATCAAAATATACAAGAATGAATCAAAACTATCAAGACCTTGACACAGACACTCCATGCAGAAATAAGATAGGCGAAATCGCCAAATGATAACTAATCTAGGTCCAGATAGTAGAGAATCCCAAATGGTCTGAGCTCCAAGCTCAAACTCGAGAAAGCACATATGAAATCTGGACGGCATCATAGCCGTGAAACCAGCATCCGCCGGTGAACCTAGCTACAACTTAATCATGCAACCAAACTGCAAGTACAACCCAGACTCGCAATGAAGTCCTAATGTTGCTGAATACTCCGGCTGAACATCCAAACCCTAAACTAAGAAATTATTCGTCCACCACTACCACTCACCAGATCTAGCGAGACTAGACTGGTATAGATCGGACTGGGTAGACCAGTTGATAGAAAAACCGAGCCAAAAGGTGGGCAAAGAAAAAAAGCACAGCAAAATCCAAACCCCGACCTCACCTTTATTAACCACTTCAATGACCGCCGCTTGCTTGACCACCACACGTTGCCTTCACAGAACCACTCTACACCAGAATTGTCGGACAACCGAACGGAACTTTGTAACTGAAGCCGGGCCTTCGGACAGGAAGACGAAAAGGAAGAATCACGAATAGACAGAAGCGGGGTAAGAATGCTGGAGGGTAGATCAGGAGGTAAAGGGGGAAGGGGCGGAGTGTGAGAGAGCGCGGAGGGGGAGGGGAGGGGAGAATTAGGTGGAGCTGTTGTCCCTTGAAAGGACAGTAGTGTACTATCCCGGCTGAGGGGGCCTCGCTCCGATTTTGTTCCGATGATCGAAAATGTTCACTTCGTAGAACTCATCGAGTTGAACAAGTATGTAAAAAATCAGTTTGATCGGATATCATTAAGTGCCTGATCGGAACACATATAACTTGACAATAATGGGTTCTAATAGATTTGATCCAGTATTTCGGATCCATTCCTTTCAAGACAAAAAGGTTTCGATTAGACACTTAATGATATCTGATTGAGCAGATTTTGTACATAATTATTCAACTCGACGAGCTCTACGAAGTGAACGTTTTTGATCATTGGAACGAGACCAAAGCACGGCTCCTTTGGCCAAGACAGTAGGCTGCTGTCCTTTTAAGTGATAGTAGCTCCCCCAACTCGGGGGAGGGGGGTGGGGGCGTCCCCCAGATCTGGACTGGTATAGGGGATTTCTAGAGAGAGAAGTTAGAGAGAGTTTTTGAGAACCTCATTGATCAAGTCCTTATTTTTTTTTTTTTGACAAGATCAAGTCCTTATTGATGTACTATCTTTTTTTGTCTTACTTCAAAATTGTATAATTCTATGCCAGCTTACTTGTACCTCAACTAATTTCTGGCGACCTCAATCGTGTCGTCCACTAGCAGAGAGTCCGATTAAAACCGGGACAAAGCCAAAACCCCGTATATATTAATCCCATAAAAATTGATAACATCAGAGAAGCTTCGAAGTAGAAATTCAAGAGGCCGGACCAAATTTATTTCAAAATAGTTGGCTTGACTGTTTCATCAAACTCATTCTATGTAAAATTTTTGACTTGTTGGTAAAATATCTTTCGTTATCTGCGTTGCCTATCAGATCTTTGAATAGTATGTGATTGAATGACTTGACCTAATTTAGTTCATCTCATCACTAATATTGGGGAAAGCCAGATGGTGTTCGATAGCAATGTTATGTGCAATTTAGTTTGTATTTGGATATTTTTTTTATGTTGCGTAATTAAGATTAGTTAAGTGTGTACGTGCAACAAATTAAGATCATCAGAAAATTCTACTCAAAACGAATCTTAATGATCCATTGGTTTTGGTTGGGATGACGGAAGTAACCGAGACTAAATTTATTTAGTCTGAGAAGTCATGAGCTAGCCTTACAACGAATATAGATATAGAGTAAAAAATATTGGCCCACAAAAATTTTATTATCCTGGATTACTAAAATTTTTGGACAATCTTACATGAGATCGAAGAAGGAAACAAATTATATTAATTAACACAAAAATAAATTACAACTAAAGTAACAAAACAGAATACGACCAAAAAAGAAGAAGAAGAAGAAGTTAAGTATGTGTCTGCTTTGTTCGGTTCCCTTTTTAGTTTTAATTTTAGTTTTGTTTCCAATCATTACCCTACTTCTTTCTCCAATCATTACCCTATTTTTCCAATTATTACTTTCTTATCTCTCTCTATCTCTCTCCAATCATTATCTCTATTTTCAATCATTACTCTATTTCTCTCTCCACCCACTACCAAAACTAAACTAAATTAAACTTCCAATCAAACACTACCGTTATATTTATGGCTAGTTACAAAATTTAGTGTGAGGTTGTAAAGACCCGGTATTTTTAACAAATAATAGTAATTTCCATAACAAAAAAATATTATTTTGCTCGTTAGTTTATTTAATGCAAAAATTTATTTATGTCATCACATCAATTTTATTTTCGTAATCGATCGTGTGTGTGCGGACCCAGCGAGTAAATTCCTTGTTGTGTGTACATTGGATCATTTTATCCTTTCTCATTTCATACTTTCGGCTAAAAAAAAAAGAAACCAAATTACTCATCCTCCCAATTTTCGACAACTCACCCTATGGCTATGGCTATGGCTATGGCTAAGCCTACTACAATTTTCTTACCAGTGAGCCTGTCTTTTTTTCCCATCTCTCATACACTCCATTTAATCACCAGATGTTTACCCAACCTTTCCCTATTCTTTTAACCACCAGATGTTTACCCAACCTTTTCCTCCATTCCCTCAAAATGAGACACATCATCTATGCCCATGGGTTAATATCCCCCATGCAAGAAACCAAAACCCATCGTTATACTCCCCCTCTTCCATTTCTTTTCTTATTTCCCAGCAACTATTTTCTCGGCAGAGAGAGAGAGAGAGAAGGTAGCCCGGCCCGAACTCCTCCATCAACCGGTTCATTACCACCGGAGCACCTCCCACCATCTCCAACCGTGTACACCATAACCATCACCACTGTAGATCACCATCTCCACCGTAGCAGCTCCACTGCCGAGCTCATTCCCAGCCGAGCTCCACCGCCACTCCGACCCGCCACATTCTTTACTATTCATTATCTATTTGTTTTTTAAATAGCATTCTCTTTATAAAAAGAAGTAGAAAAAAAAAAAAAACTATAGATATGTTAAAATCGCAGTTAAATATTATTCGAAATCGAATAAAACATTACTATAAATATAAAAAAGGAATATGTTAGGTGATATGTGATTTTTTAAATCACTCTGAAACTCATTTCGCCAGACGAGAGGTAGTCCGAACTCACCTCCCTAAATATATATTATGTTCCATATTGATCGTTTCGTGTTTCGGTATGAAAATAATTGAACCCGACGTCGCTGGTCGAGGCCGGACGAAAGCTGACTGTTTGTTCGAAATCTATAAATCCACCGTTATATTTTTTTCTAAATTCCGAAATGTCGGCCACTGGAAAGATTGGAGTGATTTAGAACAATCACAGTATGGTCCCCTATAGTTTGATTTATTTGTAAGTCTAACTTTAAGAAATTTAAATATAATATTTAAGCCCAAAGGTTAAATAAATTTCTGGTTCAACCCTAACCTTATCGCATGATTTATTTTATTGTATGATTAACCTTATCGCATGATTGGTTTTATCGCACGACCAAATGTTGGTAGCATGTTAGTAAGTTCATGCAGTAAATAGGATTTGAAATAACTACCTTACTGTGTTTTGGAAATGCAAACTAACCAAGGTGTTTTAAGTTTTTTTGAAATAGTTAATCTTGATTTTGGGGTCTGCGAAATGTTTTAATTAGTATTGATAACGTATTGATTTTTAAACGAGGTTACAGTAGGATGATTTGAGTGAATAAAGTTTAGTGTCGTAGCCTTGTAAAAATAAGTTCGTTAGTTAGTTTGTGATTTGATTTAGTGTGTTACTTGAATGTCATTACTGGTTTGAATCTTTTATTGCAAATATTATTGTCATGATTTATGTTAATGCCTACGAGAACTTAGAATGGACATTAGGTTCACTGGGGTTTGGTATACGTGTAGAGAGGATCATATAGACAATTTTAAGTTAAAGGAAATCGAAAAAGATAGAAGATGATGTGATTGGCGGTTAGCCAGAGAAATGAGGTTTTATCGGATTCTTGGAGGTTATCCAGTAAATCCGGATCTGTTGGAGGTTATCCACAGAGTCCAATTTGGAAGAGGAGAAATGAAGCCAGGGTATGGCAGTGGATGGTCGATTCGAAACCTTAGGATATGGCATTGCGTGATCGCTCTTTTTGAATATGACAGATAAAATGGTGATATGTATTATAGTACCAGGTTATGGTCTTTATACTCCCAAGGTTACGGTTAGTTCCTTGTGGGCCCAGTGGTTACAGTTAGTTCCCTGGGAACTTCATCCTTGCGAGGCGGCTGATGACTCCGACTAAGTAAATAACTTAGGCTGTTTCATCGGGGCTCCCAGTTAGGGCAAGCAAAGGGGAGTGATATCACGAATGGCCATAGTCCTAGTGGTTAATATGGGAGGATGTTTCTCAAAGGTTGAGATTCTAGATTTCAATAAGTTAAAGGCTAGTAATTGAAATTGATCGCTTGCTACTTTAATTGTTCTTACTTTAAATGTATTGTACATGCCCTTGTTTGTAAGTCTATGGGTTCGGGTGAGTTTTGGCTACTGAGCGTCATCGCTTACGGTACTATGTTGCCCTGGTAAGTCGAACGCCAGGTACCGAAGACAGAATAGGAGTGTCGTACAAACCGACTGGAGTCAATGCTACTGAGGATGGAGCCGAAGAACCTTGGTTTCCGTATGCGTAGTCGCTCTGATTCAATTTAAGTCAACTTTATTTTGGAAGCTTCAAAATTTATTTGGGAATTGTAATATTTGGTCAAATTTGGCTACTTAAACTTAATTCGATATGGTTGTAATGTGATGACATTTGCTTTTGAAATAATGATGTATTAAATCTATAAATTCTAATTGGAAAAATTATCTTTTAAATGTTTTATTAATGTTTCGAATTTCGGGGCGTTACAGAGGTGTTGATTTTATAGTTCATGTGATTTACATTTTCTGTGCTTCTATTTATTATGTGTTTTCTTTTTTTGACACGGTATTCAGTGTTCTCATGGCGTTTGTTACATTTATCGTACTATTTTGATAAGCTATAAACGAGTGCGTACTGTACACGTCAAAAAGTTACAAATTGTTTTGATGTTATCATGAACCATCTTAATTAGATTACGCAAATATATAGTAATTAAAATGTGTCGTATGTTTCTCCATACTTAATTTAAGAGCTAGCCGGTAGATATACCCACCAGGATGGTTGGTGGAAATGTTCTCCAGATCTATTTATTACTGATTTATACAATAGGTTATGAGAATACCTTCAAATTTTATATTAACTTAGAGTGTTCACGCTAATGAATAACTTATGCACCATGACATTTTGGTTTTGTTGTTATTCAAAAATTTTTGGGTTTGTAAATTTTTGGACTTTTTTTTTGGATATTTATCAAAATACTTGAGTAAAGATCATAATTTTTTTCTTTTTGGGTTCCTCTCGTCGAGACAAACCAATATCATATAAAAAAATTGAATATGACGAAACCAAAAAATTAGAGGTGCTACTGGTACAGATTTCATATCTGTACCAGCGAGTACATACCCATTTTAGACCCGTTTCGGGTCTCCAAAAAATAATTGGAGCCACTCATTTTGTTTAAAATATTTTGTTTATGGCCTCTATAAAAAATAAGCTTAATCAGGTATCAATTAGGGTGGGTATGTACAAAACGTCCAACTTTGTCCCAGAATTCAAGCATGAATCCTAAAGCAAAGTTGGAAGTTTTGTAAACATTCTTATCGATACTGGATTGAACTTATTTTTTGAAAGGATCGTTAGCAAAGTATTTTAAACAAAAAAAGCGGCTCTGATCATTTTTTTGGAATCCGAAATGGGCCCAAAAGATGTATGTACGTAATGTATGTACATGAACATATGTACTCATAGACTTTCCGATATTTTAATGAATAAAGAGTTGCGTACAAGTATAATCATCAGATTCTTTCAGATGTTGCTTCACAATCTAGCACAAATGGACCTTTTGTATGCAGAGTACTCTTTAAACTATTCCGGTTATCAATCCAATTACAAGGAAATAAGTTCATAGGCCGGATATTGAGTTATCAATAAGAAGTGAATAATTAAAAAAAGACACTTAGTTTTGTTTGGTAAATTTTTTCTGCATCAGGATCAAGGTTTGGAGGCTATGGAAGGGGAGTCGGATTCAGAGGTGGCAGTTTCAATGATCAATGGGGACTGTCCGGAACACTCCCCTCTCAAGGTCCTCATTCAGGAACGCAAAGCTTTGATGACAGCCACTAGATGCAGTTTGAAACATATCTACAGGGAAGGCAACTGAGTTACGGATCGTTTAACCAACATGGGAGTCGATTGAGAGAAAAGAATGGTGTCTCACGCAATCCCGCAGGATGAGATTATCCCTCTGTTGGTGGGCGGATATGGTCACATGAGAGGAGTGTCTTTTGAGAGAATCTAGTTTCTTTTTTTGAAAACCGAAATAGTAAAAGTTGATGATTAACAAGTTTTGCAAAGTTTAGAAACGTTCATCAGTAATACTTACATCTAGACTTCAACTATGCAAGTCAAATTCTAGATGAGTAAAAACTGAAAGAGGTCCTACATCAATGCCCTCTTCTGTTGCCTACCATCTCGGATAGCAAAGAGAACAATGGGATTACAAGGCCCAACGAAGGGCACATCACATCTAAAATAGCCTTTTCTATCGAGCAGCAGTGTCATGTAAGCATAATTGTACGTAGCAGGTCAGTAGCTTTATGATAACCTTTATGATAGTCATAAAGGTAATAGTGTCTGTCTGTACTCTTGTTATGAAAGTCTTCGTAGTTAGTCAGATAATTGATGCAAGTTCCGCATGTTTGAATCCCCCAGCGCTGCAGTCTCCTTTCTCGTATTTTCATTAAGCAGGTCAAGGAAATCCTCGCCTTCATCGACCTTCTTTTTGGTAATTAGATAGTCAAACTCCACCAGAGAGAGATTCACCAGCTCGCTCGTCTCGGGTAACCAGGTGAGCTTCAACCTTGTGGTCTTGACGGATCCTTCAAGATGCAAAACCCCAGTCAACTGCACAATACAATCATTCTCATCCTTCATGATTTCTTTCACTATCGCATTGCCCCAGTCCATTAGAGTTATTTCCTCATCAATCGAGATGGATTTGGCATCGACAGAGTCGATCCATATCTGCCTAGTGTACGTCGTAGTCTTTTGCCCAGCACCTTGGTACATCTTATGCCTGGGTATGATGCGGACAAATGGTTTCTCTGGCCCATCAGTTAGGGTTAACATGACGCGTCCTTCTTCAATCACAGCAGTATGTCTGGGACAATAACAATTGATTTGTTTCTTATTTATGGTCCAGAGTTTATCCCATTCCATGAGATTCAGATTCTTTGAACCTCCTTGATTAACAACGAATTCTATCAGCGCCTTGATGGTCAGACCTCTCCGCACAATTCCTTGAACCGTTGGGAAGCGGGGATCATCCCATCCTTCGACCATTCCATGGTCGACGAACCAAGCAAGCTTTCGCTTGCTTCAGTAGGGTGTAAACAAAGTTCAATCTACTAAACTAAACTCGTATATTTCGACGATTGCAAGTCCCATGTCTTCCTGAATCCTATGATACTGAGCATTGCGGTCATGATACTCACTTGATCGCAATGCATTTGTTACCCCCGTCAATGCATCCACAATTGGACATGCCAAATCATAAGTTGGATATATCTTGAAACTTGAGCCAACACGGTGGTGAGGAATTGGATTACAGCGGTAATACACCGGATCCTGCAGTGACTTGTTTGGATCTTGCATATCCAACTTACCGCGTAGACAGCACTGCAATCCCCTTTCAGATCCAGCACTCATTTCCTTCCACAATTTCATATTCTCCTCCGTGCTGTTATTCCTACACCTTGACTCAGTGCCATCCATTCTCTCTTTCTGCATTTGCTCACGCGGTGTATCGTCAAGATAAGCCTTCCCTTGAATAATCAACTCCTCAGCCATTTTCATTAGTTTCGGGAAGTAATCAGAAGTATAAGTTACTTCATCATACTTGATACCCAAAGTTTCTATGTCCTTGAGTATATTTACCACAAAGTCATTGCTCTCTTTAGCAGGATTAGTATCATCAAAGCGCACAATCACTTTCCCTTTGAACTCTTGAGCAAAATGCTGGTTTAATAAGGCTGCTTTAGAATGTCCAATGTGAAGGTAACCGCTGGGTTCTGGTGCAAAACGCAAGCGAACTTTACCGACGACAGCATTCTTGAGATGTAGCACTCCTTTTCCGTTGCCACCAACATGCCTGTTGGCTCGCTCTTTCCCTTTTACTTTAGCCGCAATCGACTTTCCCAAACCGAAATCAGTTATAGTACTGTTTTTGATCAGGACATCAGCATATTGCAATGATACTAAGTTGAACCACCGCACTAGGTTAGGGAATTTCTTTGACTTCCTCAGACTTTCCCATCTCTGCTGACTTCCTGCAAGGCCAACCCAGATTGCTATGTCTACAGCAGAGATAAAATCTCCAGCCAGATAGGTATGCTTGAGCAAATACGCGTCGGCGAGACTACAACACGCTGCCTCCTCAAGTGCATACCTAAGCAATTCATCAATCTGGCAAGCAGCGGCTGATTCCAAGTCACGCGCATACCTACAAAAATCATCAATCTGGCAAGCGTCAAAAGCCTTGCGTAAAGGGATCTTGAGAATGCTTGCGGTCTCAACTGCTAGATTCTGCAGAAACTTTTGAGCTTCCAATTCATGCCACGCCGGACAAGGGGAGGCTTCCACCGCTACCATGTTCGGGAACGAACAAATTCTCTTATCGGAGATGATCGAGAAGCCGGAGAAAGAAAAGAGTGATGGTTTGTGTAAAACTCTGTGTGCGCGCGCGCGTTTTATATCGCGATTCCCCTTGAAGAAGAGGCGGTGAAAGAGGTGGTTCCAACGCTGCATCGTGTCCGTTCCGAGAGAAATCTAGTTTTGGTTCAATTTCCATTGGTTGTACCAAAAATAAAAATAAAAAAAGGGACTAAAAAAGAGCCATGTTTAGGTTGGGCTGAAGTTGAGTCAGAGTGGGCTGATTTTGTAAATGGGCTTGAGGGCTTTGTAAATGGCCTGGCCTGTGTCACATGCGAAAATGGTTGAAGCTTTGTATGGGCTTTCACATGCCCTAGTAATCAGGGAGCTTCGGGATGGCAATGGGGCAGATTGGAGTCGGATTTAGCGTCCCCCAAACCCGTCCTGTTTTGTATTGGATCAGAGTTGGAGGGAGGGAATCAGGGAGGTGTCGGGGTCGGGAAAAAATTAGATCTCCATTCATCATAATAATTTGACTAATTTTGTTCTTTTTAGAGTGTTTTGAAAAAAAGAAAGAAAAGGATATTGATGATTGATGAGAGTTAAAAAAAAATAGAAATAAAAAAATAAAGACATAAATTAATGTTTTATTAATTGGTATATTGCTCTTATTATATCAAAACAATGAAATTTATTTAGATATATACATGCAAAAATATAAATATCTATAATTGGGTTCGGATTGGATTAAAACGGGACGGGGGAAGCAAATACCATATCCGCCCCATTTGACTATCGGATCGTGGAATACCCGCTCGGATTGGGGCGGGGAGGTCGGAGGCGGGGACGGATTGGAGCTAATTGTCATTCCTAGCTTCCACTAAGGGTGCCCTTAACTTGTTAAAATGCGGACCTCTTCTTTTTCAATCAAATTTTGATAATTCAAACTGTTCAATGAAAAACTGCTCAGATGAAGCATTTTCCGATCATAATTTTTGTTGATTTCTCGCGGGAATTCTTAAAATTACATTTTGATCACATTAAACGGTTCGAATCATCAAAATTTGATAAAAAAAGTAGAGGTCCGCATTTAACTAAGTTAAGGGTGCCCTAGTAATATTCTAACTTAATTAGCCATCCTTTTTACCCTATTTATTTAGGTGCTTATCCTATTGTGTTTAGGGGAATTTTTAGGCCGGCCCAAAAACTAAGGCTCGGTCTTCATTTAGTCCTATACAATTAGTTGTATTTTTTATTCCAATCTTGTCCCTTCAAGCGCATCAGCGCACAGAACTAGAGAGCATATAGTATAGAAAAATTATCCAATACTCCATGAGCATTGGTACACCATTAAAACATTGTTTAAATTTCAAAAAGTCATATCTTTTGTTGTAGATATTCATTTTTAAAAAAAAATTATATTTTTGGAACCTACCCGACAATATCTACTAAACAAGATCCATATTGAATATGAAATTATAAAAGATTAAAAAAATACCATTTGCTATGAGAAAATTCTATGAGAACTGTTTCTATGAGAATTGTCTATGAGAACTATTTCTATAAGAACTGTCCCTATGAAAACTGTTTCGGACAAAAATACCCTTAGTTATGTAAACTGGTTATGAGAACTATCAATTCTTATAGTCAGTTCTATGAGAACTACCAGTTTTTATAGTCACTTCTATGAGAATTGGCTACGAGAAGTGACTGTTCTCATAGAGAACTAGTTTGTGAACTGGATATGAGAACTGGACTAT
Source organism: Rhododendron kiyosumense (assembly GCA_019656275.1). Lineage (NCBI taxonomy): Eukaryota > Viridiplantae > Streptophyta > Magnoliopsida > Ericales > Ericaceae > Rhododendron > Rhododendron kiyosumense. Next base: position 174,329 of record BPLS01000470.1, on the reverse strand, counting down.
GTGAATTGAAAAATACACAGTTCACATAGTCTTACTACACCCTAAAATACACTGTTTTCATAAAATATATATAGTTCTCATAGAAAATATATGGTTCTAATAGACAGTTCTCATAGATAATACACAGTTTTCATAAAAAAATACACAGTTCTCATAGAAAGATACTCAATTCTCATAGACAGTTCTCAAGAATAACAAACAGTTCTCATAGAAAAATACACAATTTTCATAGAAAATACACACACGAATTGCCCAAAACTATAGTAAAATACGTAGTATGTAAGATTATTCGAAGACACTTGCTCTTACTATATTGAGTTGGGATATAATCTCTAGACCTCTCTTACTCTCTTCTCTTCCTCTATATTTCACGTTTTCCACCGTGCCACAAACCCCAATATATACACGGTTCAAATAGCTTCACCACACACTAAAATGCATAGTTCTCATAGAAAATAAAATACATAATTCTCATAAAAAAATACGCAGTTCTCATACACAATCATCATGGACAATAACAATTCTCATAAAAAAAAACACAATTTTCATAGAAAAAACAGAGTTCTCATAAACAGTTCTCATGTGAAATGGCTTTATGAACTGAAAAATACACAGTTCAAATAGCCCACCATACACTAAACTACACAGTTCTCATAGAAAATAGATAATTCTCATAAAAAAAAAATACACAGTTCTCATAGACAATCATCTTAGATAATAACATTTCTCATAAAAAAAACACAATTCTCATAGACAGTTCTCATAAAAAATATACAGTTTTTATATAAAATACACAATTCTCATAGAAAATATACAGTTTTCATAAACAGTTCTTATAGACAATCATCATGGACAATAACAGTTCTCATAGAAAAAACACAGTTCTCATAGACAATTATCATTGACAATAACAGTTCTCATAGAAAAAACACACTTCTCATAGACAATCCTCATAGAAAATATACAATTCTTATATAAAACAACAGTTCTCATAGGGTGTTCTCACAGAAAATATACAATTCTCATAGAAAATACACAGTTCTCATAGACAGTTCCAAAGAAAAATATACAGTTCTCATAGACAATCATTTTGGACAATAACAGTTCTCATAGAAAAAAACACAATTTTCGTAAAAAAAAAAAACACAGTTCTCATAGACAATCATCACGGACAATAGCAGTTCTCATAGAAAAAAACACAATTCTCATAGAAAAAAACACAGTTCTTATATAAAATACACAGTTCTCGTAGGGAGTTCTCACAGAAAATACACAATTCTCATAAAAAATACGCAATTCTCATAGACAGTTCTCATACAAAAATACACTACAGTAGCGTTCTCATGGAAAAATACACACAATTCGGGAACAACAAACAACCATCACTATGCAAAGAAAGTTGGAACAATCACAAGATGACCGAAAATTCAATCTAATTTATTCTCTAATCCAAAGAATGAACTTCAATGTTCTTAATTTGTGTCTAGCCGACAGCCTTTCTTTGAGGGACATTGATCACCACCGCTGCGTCAATCGATCACCACCGCCGTCGATCGGTGGAGCGGTCATCTTGAGTACTCTACTGCCCATCGCCTCCACCCCTTTTGTGTCGATCTGTCACGATGTTGCCGTCTCCGTCGTTTCTGGTGTTTGTTCTGTTGGGCGTTTTGAACGGCGCAGATGCTTTCCGAGTCTTCCGATTGCCTACGGCAGTGGAGATCAATGATGGATGAACAGCCTCTACGTCGGCTCCACCTCCGTCAACGCCGTCATCAAGGACGGCGGCCTCAAACTTGTCCAAGTCTCTGACAACGGCCATGGACGGTGGCTTGCCTCGCTCAGAACAGTATCAACAAGGATGAGATGATGGACGTGGAAGAGAGAGAGAGAGAGAGGGGTTTATCGTTTGCAGAGAGAGAGAGAGAGAAGGAGGAGGAATGGTGAGATGGAGTTGACGATGCGGAATAAAAAGGGCAAAAAAGTCATGAGATAACATATCCAAGCCTAAGCAGGTTTGGAAATAATATTCAGGGTTGGGATCAAACCGAGTCTAAAAACCAGGACCGGCCTCTATTTTACTATTGTGTTTAAATACTTATCTTTCCATCTTCAAACTCAATTAAATTCTAAACTACCCTTTCTGTCTCCTAATTTTTCAAATCTCTCTTTCTCTCTCTCTAAATCTTTTCTAATTATCTCAATTCTTGCGGATCCAAAAAAAAAAAAAAAAATTCTCAATTCTCTCTCCTCTTTCAAACATTTCTCTCACCTAATCTTTTGAATTTTTTTTTCTCTCCTAGTCCTCTCTCATATTTTCATTCCCCTAAAATCTAAAAAGAAAACACGATTTTTACAAAAACGAACGTGTAAGCTGGAAAACATAACAAAAGATGATCAATTCATAAAATATGGCAAAACCTGATCGAGGTAGATGAACAAAACATGATCAAATAAAAAACATGAGAAAAATCAGAAAACATGACAAATTTTGAGAAGCGTAGGTTTCAATTAAGATAGATGAACAAAATATCATTAATTCACAAATATGACAAAAATAGAAAGACATAATACTTAAAACTAATATTCCGGCAACAGAATCAAGTAACTACCATGAAATCAACAATATGCAATACACCAAATTTCAACTACAAACACATCATAAAAATCCTGACAGATTTCCACAAATTACCATTTAATCATGTACGGAGAAAATCAAAACCCACAAAGTTTGTTTGATCAAAACTCACAAATCTATGATCAAAATCCCCAAATCTCTGTAACCATAGAAACCAAAGGAAAAATGGCGGGTCTGGTTTGATGGCACCATTTCAAAATTTATTTTTCCTAATCTGTCCTGTATCATATCATGATACAAAATGACAAAGAGGCCGGGATATGATCAGATCAAGAAAAAATACTAAAAAACAAAGGGGAATATGATCCGAATGGCCCTTGAGCAGTTGAGCCTGAACCAACCATTGATCATTGTTGATTTGGTTGGAACCGGATGGATCGACCAACAAAGTGAAAGGAATGACCGACAAAGTGAAAGGAACGACCGACAAAGTGACAAATCCACATCTTCAGCAACATGACGCTCTGTCGCATTGGCCGCATCTACATCTCCTTCGACATCAACAACCTCAATCTCGCCATGGACCACGGCGGTGGAAAAGCGGTGTGCTTCGAGAGAAGCGTCCTCACGCTAGTCCTGAGAAGAGGTGGGTCCGACGTCGGCGATGAGTGGAGTGTGACTGAAGCATGGGAGAGATTGACAGCATGGGGGTGGGTGGCGTGTGTTAGGGTTAGGAATAGTTTAGAGAGGTAGAAAATTAATTCTGTACTAGGGTAGAGTAATAAAAGAGGTGAAAATATGAGAAAATCAAAATATTCTATACACACTATCTATATTAATATATATAACTAGGGGTATACTGGGCAAAAATAAATTTAGAGGATGGAAATATAAGTATTTAAAACATCTAGGATAGACATCTAAATAAGTCTAGTAAAGAAGATGCCTATTTAATTTATCGGACTTTTTTGAAGAGTAACCATGCACGGGTAGGTGAATTGTGAAGTTATGTAAATAAAATTAGGGATTATTTACATAATATAGTAGCACCGACCTCTTTTAGTGCTTTGCTTACCGGTAGTGCTGGACTCTTTTTTTGCGATCGAAAGAAAATGAAATAATTAAATTGCTTTTTGTGGCTGAAAAGTAATAGAAAAACGGAATTACCTGTTTTCCATTAAATTCCTTCATAATTTTGTTATTATTGATCTTTTCCCCTTTGTTTTTCTTTTAATAATAACAAACCTATGAGACTCAACATACTCACTAAAGTAGTACGGATTACTTTCTTTTTGGATTAGTGCTCATTCGTGCTTTAATTATGGCAAATTGTTGTTAAAAATTCGCTCCAGTACTGTTGTAGTAATCATTACTAATCGGTGTAATTTTTTTTTAATTTTGCAATTAATCAATGTTTGAATGGGGCACAATAATTGATGTGCAATAACTCTATCGATCGACAACCAAAAGTTTCATCGAAAACGTCATCGGAAGTAAAATTAATGATCGAAATTTACTGTGATGTATGAGATCCGAACATCAAAGTAAATTTCAACCACTGATTTTTCTTTTGGGATCATTTTCGAGGTCACATTTTAGGAATCCGTAGCATTGCTCTATTGATGTAAGATTTAGTTGTAACTAGAATTTTTGTTTTCCTGAAAAATTCATGACCATCGTATCCTTGTCCTTCTTCTGCATAACACGGGTTCATTGAAAGTTTTCTACTCCTATGTAACGCAACAAGACCTAGGAAATCCGAATAAAGTTTACATTTTAGGTTCTACTTCTATATTCGTGATGTGAATCAATGATAAAAACGAATCTACTCCACGAGAAATTTTTTAGTCCCGGGTACGTGGTATCCGCTCGGTGCATTTGAACTGTCCATTTTGATTTTGAACACCTCAAATTTAGAGATAGAAAAAAGAGAGAAAAAGGAGAAAGAGTGGTGGGGTGAAAGAAGACAGAGAGCGTTGCAATCTGGGTCATCCAACACACTTTTGGATGGCTCGGATGGGCTGCTCGAGCACCACGTGGTACCTGACCGCGTTGTTCCATGTCAAAAATAAATTTATAAAAATCAAGAATTAACTACTACTCTGTAGAATAATGGTTAAGACCGAGTATCGTTCCAACGGGGACTGAATGGCTAAGTTACGACAAATTCGATTAATTTGTAGATTAGTTTGGAAAGAAAAGAGTTGATTGATTTGGTTTGTTTGGAATAACCTAATTAAATTAAAACAATGAATTAAAAAGTTTGAAAATGATAGAGGAAAATATCTAGGGTTTAGAATCCACTCCGACTGCGTAACAACAATATGCATATGTTAGGTTGCAAATCCTAACAATATTTGGTTTGCTTGCAAATCCTAACGATAATTGTCAAGAAAATAATTGGGTTGTTAAAAGGCATAGACTATCCCATAACACGGACCGTCTCTCAACAGCATGATCTAGCCACCTAACGGCACGATCCGTCTTACGAGTATAATCTATTTCAGAACTCCAATCACAATCAGTGAAAACCATTGCAAAACTAGGTATTTGAAATCTAGAATACAAATACTCAATCGATAGAAAGAATTAAAATCAATTCATTCAATTGAAACGAAAAGGATTCTGAGTTTAACAATCGATCCGCAAAGCAAATCAAAACCCATGCATAAAAGAGGTTACTTGGTGCGAAGTTTCATTTTTCCCCTAAACAAGGGGTTTAGCCGGTTATGGGAATGGAAACCGTAAAGGTATGAATTGATGAAGTCATGGTGAGAATGCTAGAAAATCCACTGGTTCTCTCGAAAGCCCCACGTGATTACGTCCAAGAACTGCCGCCTCATGTCAGTAGTATCATACTCCACCTTGTAATGTAGGGTTTTAAACCATGAATTAAATAAGTCCCCTTTGGACTTTGGATAATAATAGATTAATCATGCAACTTTTAAATAATCTGCATTGTGACCCAAGCTTCTTTTAATCTTCTTATTACTCAATTCAATTTGCATGTTTTCGCACTCATCAGTATTTAAGGCTTGCAAACACCATAAAACACTAAAATGCATTAAGTAACAAGGTAAACGGATAAATAAGGCATAAATTAGAGGGAGTAAATGGGTGCTTTTCAGCACCTATCAGTACCCACCTAGTACCGAAGAATTTCTTCTAATCCGGGTATATTTTTTGAGATGTTTTTTCTCAACGTGTATAGACGAGGTTGGAACTCCTATCTTCTTTCCAGAATGGGAACCAAGAAATCGACATTATCCTAAAACCCTCATCCATACGTTTAAGTAAACCCTAGAAACGAAGCTTCCTGGCTAAGTTTTGTGTTGCGTCGCGTATCTGAGAAGCTCCACACATGACTTTGACAGTTGGACGTTGGACCCCACCCCTTCAATCAATAAATAAAATATCAACAACAGACGGAAACACTCCACTACTATCAATTTCTTTCCGAAGTCTTTGCAATCGATTGCGTGCCAGCCGATAAACAGCCCACGTCAACGATCTAGGTGATCATATGTACACATGGAGTGGTTTTTCAGTGCCGAATGGGTATACCATACGTGGTAGCCGCTTGGAGCATCCGTGCCGTCCAACACACTTTTGGATGGCTCGGATTGAAACCCTCTCTCTCCTCTTATCCCAACACTTTATCTCTTCTTTTTCTCTCTCCAAATTTTAGTCGTTCAAATATGTAATGAATGGCTCGGATGCGTGAGCCGGCACCATATGGTACCTGCTTGGTACTGAAAAATTTTCCGTACGCATGAGCATGCTGCGTGTTGGCCCCATCTGGATAGTCCATGTTCGGTAATGGACGACTCAGATTTTATTTCAGCCGAACAGATCTCAACCGTTCATTCATCAATTACCGAGATGAAATTTGAGTTGTATGACCATTGCTGTGCATGGACACCACGGATAGGCCAACACGCATGCTCCCCCATTACTTCCATTATTTCAGCCTACCTTAATTTCTTTTAATATGCCATACTTCCTACTTGACATGGACAAACCTTGTATATTAACGTACGGTTAAGTACTTTTTTGAACTAGCGATGCATTGATCTAAAAAAAATTACAAAAAACACTATGATGCCTTGTAACAATATTTGGGACCGACCACATTAGAGGAATGCTACTTACACAATTTTAAAACATATCTGCTTTAGAACTTAGAAGACGTGCTCATCAAACGGCTCCAGTCACAGTTATATCCAAAGTTGTATTTTAAACTTGTCGACGGTGAGATTGATTCTTCAAAATTAGTTGAGACACGCATAAATCTTTGTATAGAAATTTGAGTTATCAAAAACCTTTAACCAAACGTAGAAGTCATGAATTAGTGCATGCATGATTAACACAAGCTAGTTACCGCACGTTTACTCTTTATGAACATTTTTAGTTATCCATCCCTGTTTTAAGAATGTACAGGTAGCAATAAAGAAACTAATTAAACTATGAGAGAGAGAGAGAGAGAGAGAGAGAGAGAGGATTGCATATAAGAACTGAGAAGTCTACGTGAAGAAATGGATAAGTAGAAAAACATACAACTGGTTGTTTGGTGTAAAATTCCCCGTTTGTTACTTTCTTTTTTGGGTGGTATGTACATATCTTGTAGTGGTATGTCTGTATGGCTTTAACTTCACTCCAGGTTGACACTGGAGCTAAACCTCTCTCTCTCTCTCTCTCTCTCTCTCAAGATCAGGTGAAACGTCCAAAAAGAATCAGCTGGTTGCCCCATCTCCACTCTACCCCCTCCTTTGTTTTACAGCCAGTCCTGTTTATCAAACCCCTTTTCAACAGTTTTAGTTAAAGAGAGCATCACAGGAGAGCTTAGAAAGAGTGTAAATTCTGTCTGGTTGAGGCGGAAAATGGGGGTTTTCTGTCACCTCTGCAAGTTCTCTTTGCGTATTTTTTTGGATAATCCGAATCTTTCACTTTGTAGGGCATGCAAAATAATGTATTCATGCAAAAAATCAGTTTGTCTAGATATCAATAGGTATGTTAAAAGTTGAGTTTTTAGACGAAAAAATGAACAGCTGTGAATAGTTTAACTTAAAAAACAGTTGACAGATTTAGACCGTCTATTTTTTTGTCTAGAACTCAAGTTTTAATATACCTATCAATGTCAAGATATGTTATTTTTGTGTGCAGATACATTATTTTATAAACTCTACAAAATGCACGATTGGAATCACCCAAAAAAATACGCGAAAAGAACCCATGAGAAGTGCTGGTGGAAAACCCATTATGTCATGCTCATCCGGACAGAATTTATTCTCGCTTAGGAAAGCAAACACCGAAATCTTTTGCATTTTATTCTCTCTTCCATGTGCGCACATACACACAAGCAAAACCAAACTTGACGTCCAAGCAAACTGTATTATTTTACTAATAAAGACTAAATATCTTTATCCAGTTATAAATACGTATAGGAAAATACTGATCCTTCTTCTCTCTCTCTCTCTCTCTCCTCTCTCCCTGTGTATGTCTGTTTGGAAGAGATAAACAAAAAGGTGGAGTGTTCAATTCCTTTGTTTCCTCCCCCATACACCAGACAATTAACTATAATAAGATTTTGTTAACCCAAAAAAAAAAAAATAACGCGATATAGTTAAATACAGAAATTAATTACTCTCTCTTGATTTAGTTATATATATATAATATTTGTGAAACTATCTTTGTTTGTTTGTTCAGTTAAGGCGGAAGTACTGGAGGAAACAAGAGAGAGAAACCAATTCTGGGATGGGCATACGAGCAAAACAAGAGAGATGACATGGTGCAGTGATTCCCAAGACCCAAGTTCTGTCCAATTATCAAATTCCAAAGAAAATCCCATCATAACATGCCCATCCTGTGGCCACAATATCCAGCTACAAGATCAGGTATTATATTTCATTTTTAGCGATTTTGGACATCGTCTTGTCTCTGCCGCTATTTAAAACCTTGATTAGAATATTCTTTTCTTGTTTCATAATTTTTTTTTCCTTCCGATAAATAATCGTGTGCATATATTTGTCATGTTATCGATTGAATTAGGGTGGAATTCAAGATTTGCCGGGGCTTCCGGCGGGTGTGAAGTTCGATCCGTCTGACCTAGAAATTCTTGAACATTTGGAGGCGAAGGTTTGTTTTGATCCCCGTAAGATTCATCCACTAATAGATGAATTTATTCCAACACTTGAGGGGGAAAATGGAATTTGCTACACACATCCAGAAAAGCTACCAGGTAAATAATTCCTATATACCATGTACTTAGATCTATTATGTTAATTAGGCTGAAGAATGGGGTAATTAGGCTTGTTTTGGCTCAATAAGTGACTTATTATTATTATTATTATTATTTCTTTATTAATATATTTTTTTGTATTTATTTGTTGGGCAAATTTCACTCAGACCCCCTGAGGTATATGACAATGACAGAAA
>BPLS01000470.1:126025-160319 GCA_019656275.1 Rhododendron kiyosumense | reverse complement strand
CTCTCTCTCTCTCTCTCTCTCTCTCTCTCTCTCTCTCTCTCTCTCTCCAAGCAATTATTTTTTACGGCTATGTTATCACAGATAGAAAATGCATCGGTGACCATACTTTGGATACCGTGCAATTGTCCTGATCCACAAATCCAAAGTCTTGGGCTTGGCGGTGAGGGAGGCACGTCCTTGAGCTAAGTCATTGGATTGCCATGAAATTGTGTTGTAAAGTGATTCTTCTGAGTTCAAATCTGTTTTTGGTTGATGTTATTTTCGAAGATGTTAGAAATGAAGTCTCACTTTTGGCAGGGGGTTGATTTTGGAGATGTTCGAAACTTTAGAGTACATGATATTACACCCACCACTTGTCTTGTCCGTTCCGGAACACCTTCTTAAAATATAAGTACTTATTTCACATTTTTAAACTAAAAAATAATGTAAATGAAAAATAATTTTTCAATTTTTTTTACACCATATTAAAGATTTTAATGAAATCTTTCAAATAAGATCCATATTGCATATTTTTTTAATTTCAATAAGTCCATTTTTGAGCTTGAAATTGCATTCTTAAAAAATAAGTACTTATTTTGCGTTCCGGAACGGAGTAGACATTCTATTTGTTTTGTTTCGTTTAAGTTTCGTTTAAGTTGGATTATAAGGTTGTGTTTGGTTGGTAGGTTCGGCATTTCTTCAGGTTGTCCCTTTTGTTTAGATTGGCATCTTGTCTTCATATTTTAAGTTTTAGATGGCATTTGCCGTTATGCTTTTGTTCCAGTTAATCTTTGTATAACTTCTTCAAAGATTAATAAAATTCTTTTGTTGAGAAAAGAACATTTGAATTGGTTTCATTGAAGGAATTTCATCAGAGAACATTACCTTCACTAAACTTCCACAGAAAATATGACCACCTCAACATCTCCAATCAAAGACAAGCTTTGGCAGGCACATGCATAAAAGCTACAAGGTAGTGGTACTTATACATTTTAATCATACAAATAAAATTAGTATGTCACTCCAAATAACTCCGAAATCGAATATTTCACAAACAAGAAATACACCTCCCAGAAAGAAAGAAAGAAAGAAAATAACACCAAACACTAACCCCGAATATAGCACACCTGAATAAGTTCTTGGCTAATTTTAACTACACCAAAGTAAATCAAAAGCTCTGCACCAATAATCGAGTTTCAAAAACAACTCGATTCCGGCATTCATAAGCTAGCGGCCCATTAAAATTCCGGACTACTCGAAATGTTACGATTTCTGGAGAACACATTTTTCATAAAGAGAAACTATATCCTTCTTGTTGGGATTCTTCAACTGAAGCAACTCGCCACCAAAATTATGCTTCGTAAGTTCCTGCTTCAGTCTTTGGACAGTGAACTTCGTGTAATCCTCCGAATTGGTCTGCTGACTGTCATCATTCTCTTCATCCCCCTTAAACACAGAATCCCCATCTTCCGGCTGCATGGGTTTCAAAGGGCTAGTTGTACTCTTCGACCTCTTATTCCCTCTCATTCCTCCGTTATTATTGTCCATATCATGAACAGACTCAACCCCCACTTCATAATCCTCCGGTCTCACCCGTTTCCCATGAGAACCTGTTTTCAGCTTCCCGTCTAACGCCGATTCATTGAGTTGAACCTGAGTCAACTTCTGCTGGAGCGAGTCAAGTTTCCCTTGTGTCGCTTGTAACTGAACTGAGAGCGCTTCCGCCCTATTATTTGCTTCCGTGCGTGCCGCGCGCTCTGTCGCTAATAGACTCTCAAGGACTTGAACAGTACTAAGCCTCTGTTCGTTGTTAGATTGCAAAAGCGACTCTATCTCCTTTTCTCTTTCTTCAACCCTCGCTTCTAATATCAAGACTTTGGAAACAGCGTCCGCCTCTGCAGCACGGTATCTATCTGCTTCATTTGCCAGGTCAGCTTTCTGCCGTTCCAGACTTTCAATGTGCCTTTCAGCTCTTTCGATTTGAGCTAATCTTTCCATTGCAGTTCGCTGAATCTCTGATTTTTCCTTTTGAGAAGTGACTGCTTCTGCTCGCGCTTTATCAGCTAATTCCGTTGCTCTTTTGGCTTCTCTCTCTGCATTTCTACACCTATCTTGCACTTCCTCAAATCTGTTGAACTCCGTTTGGTATTTTTGCTCCAAATGAAGTTTTTCCTGTTCCAGTATCCTGGCTTCTCGTTCAAATGACTGAGCCATTCCGTTTGCAGTTTCTAACTTCCCAGCCAATTCCTTGATTTCAATCTTCAGAGTTGAAATTTCTGAATCGTAGTTCTTTATCTTTGACTCAGCAGCCTGTGACCAAGACAGAGCACAATTATTCACCATCAACAATGCATACACTTATTTATATGAGAATAAAAAATGTACTTATTTATATGAGAATAAAAAATGTACTTATTTATATGAGAATAAAAAATGTATGTCCAAAAACTAACAAACTTGCTCAGCTCAAGCTAGCTGGGGTTTCCTTCCCCATGATACCAGTACCACTACTGGATTACCGTATTTTTAAGTCCCGAAGTTCACTATGTGGGTAAGTGGGGTCAATGCTAAAAAAAATCCTGAACATACCTATAATACCTTTTACATGGTTTTCTGTACAACGTTTACCACCATCAAAAGCTACAAGCAGAAACACTACACCTGCAGGCTGCACTGCGGCACTCTACTGTGTATGTGCTATTCAAACCATATCGCAATCATAAAGCTAGGAACCAATTATCACATCAAGCAGGGACGAAACTAGAAATTGCAGTTTAGAGGGGCCAAGATTACTAAAAATGGACTTCTCAAATTAAAATCCATACATAGGCATATGAGAAAGAATATCAAGAAAGATCAGTAAAACAACCACACATCTCATTCACGTAATTTACCTAAATAACATTCTACCTTTATGTTCTTTATTATTGAAAACCAATAAATGGCATTCACATTTTTGTTAATCAATGGATCTGAAACTCCTATTGTGCATAAAGTGTTTTGGGTTTTGTTGTCATTTATATGTCATTGTCATATTAACAGTAAGTTTAGTCTTTTCGCCTTTTTACAGTTAGCATACATAGTTCTCTTGTAAGATTAATCTTCTCTGTAATACAATTGTCACAAAGTAGCATTGAGGCCCTGAGTTCAAGTCTCTCTAGTCGCATTTGTTCCCCGTTTGCATTTTGCATTTCCACTTCATATTTTACCTCGCTTAATCTACAGATTTGCAACTCCACATGAAAGTCCCGACTATACAAGGGTGAGGGTGTTTACTAGCTTGATGTACATTATTGTGTCCATCTCTACTTTTTGTAGGGTCTATATTAAAAGCTTCATATACATAGGTCATAGGGGCCTTGCCAAAATTTTGCAAACGTCAACGGGCCATGGTCCTTGGCACCCTGCTGCCTTCACCAATATGAAAAATAACCACAAACTAACTCAAAAAATAGTAGAGTGACCCGTTTGGGATGAGACAAACAAAGTGAAAAGCTTGTACATGTCATAATATATATGTGTGTGTGTGTGTGTGTAGTTTTTCGACAAGCTATGTAGCACGCACAAGGATGTCTTAAAACTGGGGACATGGACACAGAAAAAATAAGTAAATATTATTTATTCCAAACCAGTGAAAACAAAGTTATATATAGAACAGTAGAAGCATGAAGAAACAATATGTATACACAAGCATCATATATACATCATATTACATTTTTAACCCAAAAATATTTGAAGTAATATGCATTTACCCCTCAAAAAAATTGCATATTTAACCCCTCCCGTGTCCCTGGAGTGTCCATTGTCCCCACCGTGTGAGACACAGATTCGGCGACCTTTAGGAGTGTCTGTGCTTCATAGTTGATAAGTAAAATAGGAAGCAAGAAATGTCATAATCAATATTGTTTCTAGATGCTGTCAAAAATCACCTTCAATTCCAAACTCAAAGTTGTCAAATGCTGCTCCGCAAATTCAATCTTAGAAGCCTTGTCCTTCAATTCATCTTCCTGCAGATCATCACCAAAGAAAAGGAAATAAATACTTATGGCATCTTGAAATGCTTCAAACATACTTTACAGTGCAAGGTGAGGCAGGATTGTCCCCGGAGTCCAAAGGGGACCCAAAATATCCACACAACATTTATAGTTTATTAGAGCATCCACAGTGAAATAATCAAAACCATAAGGTTGTTTAAGTTAACAATGTTCCCTCATAAAAGTGCCCACGGTGGCATAACCAAACTGAAGAACCATTTAGCAACCCATCAAATTTTGGTTCTTGGATAATCAAAACTAGCTAACATTTTGCCAATAACCAAAACCTTCTTTCTCTCTCAACAATGTTTCTAAGAAAAACATTTTTAAAAGAAGTTTTTTTTTTTTTTTGCAAAAAAAACAGTTAAAACTGTTTTTAATTAAAAACTATTTTTTTAAAACTGTCTTTTTTTTTTCAAAAAAAGGTCATTTAAAAAAAAAACTGTCTTTTTCAAAAACTGTTTTTTGTAAAACTTTTTCGGAAAAGAGTTTTTTCAAAATAAAATTTTTCAAAAAATTAGTTTCTATTTCCAATAACATGTTTTTATTAGTTTGAAAATTTGTTTTATACGGTGACAATTTTTAGATTTCTACATGTTGAAAAGGTAATGTGGCAAGTTTTGATTATTCAATGTTGATTATGCCAATGTGGACATCAACATTACTAACCTTAGCAACCCTTTAAATGAATAATTAAAAGGTGATGCGACAACTTTTAATATCCAATTTTGATTAGTCCACTGTGGATGCTCTTACACAATTTTTAATGGTTGAATTTAATCACACAAAATGTCACATGCATACTAACTTACTAAGTGCATAAACAAATATATAAAAACAAATGACCATAAAAGACTAGGCGCGTGTGCGCACACACAGATGTGGAGGAAAAAAAGAAGAGAAGGAAGAACTGGTTGCAATTAGATATCCCGTGCCCACTTCCTCTTTTGTATCATTCCTAAAAAGAAGCGCTGTGTGTGTGTGTGTGTGTGGTGGCGGCGGCGCTTGTGGTACATAGATACATAGATATAAGGAACAAATAACAATAGCCATGTGTATTCACCTTCTCAGCCAAGGTACTAGAAAATTCTTCTCTGAGAGCATCTTCCCTCAGCTGTGTTTGCTTACTTGACCGTTCTTGAACGACTGCTGCTTTCTCTAGAGCAGCTTTCGCTTCTCTGACAGCAATATCATACTTCCTTTTCCACTCCTCCGCCTCCTCTTGAGAAGACTGAGATTGTTCCCTGGCAGCAGCCAACCTTGCCTCTGCAGCACTGCTCCTGGATTTGAGAATTGCTATTTCTGAGCTCGCCTGATCTTCTTCTGCCTTTTGTTTTGAAAGTACCTGTTCATATTTTCTTTTCCAATCCACAGACTCCTGCCTCGCCAAGTCTAATGTTTTCGACAAGCTAGAACACCTCTCCTCCAATGAGCTACATTTACTCTGCAAATTTGCTATTCGACTCATGTAATCATCAGCAAGCTTCTTCTTGTCATTTATAGCGTCCTCGTAACGCTTTAAATACTCTGATTTGTACTTTTCGCTAGCTTCCAGTTGCTTGTTGAGCAATCCCATCTTATCTTCAATAGAACGGCACTTTAGCATGAGGGAACTCTTCTCTGACACGATTTGATCTATTTGCTTCTTGATAAGATCTACAACTGGACCTTCCAAACTGAGGACATAAACAATCAGGTTAATAAGCAAAGATTCAAAACCAAGTATCTTATATAACGACTGCTAAGACAAACCTATGTTTCAAGAATCCAGCCAGTTTCCGCCATTTTTCTGGACCATGAGTCGACTTTTCATACTCGGATACAAGATCGTCAAGAATCTGCATAATGAAATTTACAAGCATATGATATTCCAAGGTTAAAAAACATGCCAACTCCATGCACATATTAAACATACAAACCCTTCTACTGTAGCTGGTATAATCTACAGTAACGCGATAAAAAAAAGTGGACATCCAAAGAGAGCAATTAATAGTTATAAATTCACAACAAATGCATATGCTTACAACAGAATCCCTTGTGCAACTAACAGTGCAAGGAATCGACAGTATCATGTCCCTATTCGTATAACATCTCTGTGACTGATGATATTACCACAACTTGAATTTCCATGTCTATATAACATTTATGGCATCAGCACCTACTGTAACCATGAACAACTGAACATCAAGACTTAATTTTTCATATATCTGTTTTTAATAATAGTCCATGGATCAGCCAAAGAATGCTTGAAGTTAATAATTTCGATACTTAAAACCATGTATTCATCAACATTTCAAACTTATTGAAAAATTAACGTAAAGAGAACGTATTTTCATCTCAGAATAATTAGATCAAAAGACAATTCGAAAAAAAGTTGAGTTCATAACGTCTTTCCATTGATAAAAGAAACAAGAAAAAACCTACGAAAAGCAGTGCTCTAACAGTCGGCCAAGGAGGGCCTAGACTCTTGGTGGAACCCCGATGCCTAGATTTTAGGGTCACGGCGATAATTAAACGTTTTTACAATAGTCGCTAATTAACCGGCTAGGTGGAGATCAGTGGGGTATATTTCGTAATTTGTAAAAGTATCTTGGAGTTAAATGTGTAATACTAAAAAGTACAAGGTGTTAAAATGTTATATTAACAAAGTATTAACAATATGTACATGATACATATCAGAGCCCTCGATCGGCTAACAAAACATATGCATGTTACAGAACAAAATTAATATTATGTGTTACTATTTACTCGTAAATTAAGTCTTAATTCATTTCTCCTAGTCTTATGTCATTTCTTACTTAAACTATGGCGGAGAAAGGAAATATTTTTTGGAAAATTAGAAAACCAACTAATCTCTAGGTATTGACCAGTCAGCCTAGGCGCCCCTCTTCAAACCGACTAGTGACTAGCGATATTTAGAATATTGGGGAAAAGAACAGGAATAGTTGTTTCTTTCAGTTGCAAGAACCATATGATATCATAATGATTAAGAAAAACAAGAAAAATAAGAAACCACAATAACCAGGACAGTACATGCTTGCTTACCTTCAGAACACGATCTATTTTTGCATCAGGAGCATGACAAGCTGTTCTTAGTTCCTTTTCCATGTTCTGTATAGCATTTGAACATTGCAAGTATGCCTCCCTAAAGGCATCCCTTTTGTAGTCCTACATCAGTAGCATATCCAAATCAGTACTCGCAACTATGTCAACAGTGGATAATTAGCAACTTTGTTGAGTTGACGTAATCTAGGTATTACTAAAATTAAAATATAACACCCTGAATAAACAGCAAAAGCATGGTGACAATTTTTGATTTTTTCTTATGCCCAAAGAAATCTAATCCGCAGGCCTAAGTCTCCATTTGCCAAACTTTGGCCTTTGTCTCCGACACCTAGCTACATGTATACATGTACCTCTATAATGAAAATTCTTTCATTAATTCTAGTATACGTGGTAATATATCAGCAATTGCCAATTGGTGTCAACAATTGTTTCAGTTTGTAAACATACTACATATTATGCTTATATACTATATAATTGAACAAAATTTGAAGTAACCTTTCTAGTATCTTTTCATAACTTCATATTTTCTCATGCTCAGTAGCGCTTCTTTAGTTTGTTTTAGAGTTCATATGCTTGAGAGGTAATGTAGTAGTTGGCGATACACTCCTCCCACGATGGAAGCAAGGTCCCTAGAAGATTTGACTTGGAGCGCTGGAGCTAAGTTCCATGGTGACTTCGTCACCCAATAAGGGGACCTACAACCAAGCTCTAACATCATAGCCCATAATCACTTTGCATACACCTTCCCAGAATATCAACTAATAGCTTCATTGATTTGTAGTACAAGTCTCCAAATCTAGTGTGCTTAGAACAATACCAGCAGAATGTACCAAAAATATGTTCCTAGGCAAATACATCCTATGTTAGATCAAGATACGCTACTAGGAAAACACATTTTATCTTATACATCAAAGCTCGTGATTCAAAGCTCTAGATCTGCAAGAATGTTCAACATAGCGACCACAAACCATTTTGCCAACTGTCTGAAATTTTGCATCATATACTCCTGCCCCGCTCGCAAATAATCTCCCGCTCACCTTCCCATTGTAATACCATCGCCCTCACCGCACCTACAGATTCCTGCGTGCAACCCCTGCCACCAGCGTCCACCATACTCACTACCACCCTTGGTCTGTCCCCTGACCAAACTGGCAACATGCATCTCTATCCCCTTTCACCTTCAAACAAACCCACCCGTTTCTAATTTTGCCCGGCAAAACAAAATATTATTAGAACTCGACAAAGGATAAATCGAGGAAAGCAAATAAGAGCAATGAAAACAAACCAGCCCAATTGCCCCCTCTTCGCCTTCTTCTCATCAACTCCGAAGAATCCACTATACCGATCACCTATAGCTTTGAGCACCATCATCCTTAACCAAACAAAAGCAGGCATCCCCTCTGTTCTGTTGAACTATCATGCCAGCGACCACCAATCTAGAAATGGGGGTTGGCCATCAATTGACCACTACTAAGCCAGCACTCTCAGCGCCTCCTCTCTGTATTATAAATTCAAAAGGAAGAAAGCTCCACTAAGATTTCTGACTTCTAGCCCCTTGGCCGGAATCAACCATAGCTGAACCACCCAAGCTGTAATTGACTCTGCCCCCGCTAACTCATCTTGAACACCCCCAACATCCCTACCAAGCACCCAGCTAAGAAGTGTAATAGAGCATCCCAAAACCTTTATGCATGCTGACCAATGTACACACTCTGGTACACTCCCACATTAGATGGGTGGAAAAGCATAATCACCGATCCATCTGGTATTAATTTGCCTATTAACTTAAAAGCACTAGCCACTGTTCCTATTCAAATGTATAGGAACCAAATGGTATAGAATTTTAGGTATACGCGCGTGTAAAATAATTAAGCAAATATTTATACTTTCATGGCTCTCAAAATTAGACATTTTCACAATTGATTTTTGAGCTTTCGCTCCCGCACGCGCTTGGCGAAGTTGTGACTTAGACATAGATATATCTTTCGGTGTCAAGACTTGATTCTTCTACTAGAAGCCAATCTCAGAGTCAGTCGACACTTCACCATTATCACAATATATTTAGATGCTAAACAAAAAGATAAACTACCTAAACCTATTACCTGGTGCTAAAACAAAGGAAGACCATATGGTCCTAACTAATCATGGTACTAAACAAGACACAGTTACTAAGAAAAGGAAAATAAAAAGAAAATTACCTCAAATGCCTTCCTTAAGAAGTTATGGAGACGCTTTTCGTACTTCTGCCTAGTTGAACCAGACCCTACAGCACTATCATTAAATGCAGCTGTCGATTTTTGAACTGCTTCGTCATGTGCTTCCCTTAGTGCAGCCTACAAGCACCTCAGAATTAGAGAGCAAAAACATTTGACAACTGTAGGAAGAAAGAACCACTCACTTCCTCTGGGGGCTTTGATCGGTCAAAAGAAGCCATATAGACCTCAGATGCTAAATCATATGCTCTTTGACACTCCGCTTCTTCAACACTCTGCAAAACAAGAATCCAAACCTCAACGGAAAATCTCCAAACATATTCATAACTAATACTACAATCTTTGCTCAAGAAGCACATATCTTGCTTCAAAGAAGCTCAAACCACAGATTTTAATAGCCAAATGGTAGGAAAAAAGACGGAAAAAACAAGATGACAAGCATCATTTCCCTTTCTGAGAAAATGCCTTCAACTAATAACTAGGTTCTTCATATTTAGTCTATCTTGAGACATTTGAAATTTGAACAGAACTCAATATATGCAGCTAGATCATGATGTAAATATTCACTGATTATCTTTCCAACATAGAAAAGAAGATTCATGATAATAAATAAGCAAAAACCTTTCTAATGATGCATGTCCATAAAATAGAAATCATTAAAACGATACAACAAAAGTTACCCTAAAATGTGACAATATGATTGGCGACTGCATAAAATCTCCTACTGGGTTTTTGGTACTTCCATTCAACAGATTCATATGGAAGAGAAACAACCAACAAACCTATAGTATGTACTTCCAAAGTCCATGCTATGAATTTCATTTGTATGAAAACAAGAGAATGGCTCTTCCAATACTGTGAATTTTATTTGTCCACTCATACACATAGAAGTGTTGGAGATGCTTTTAGAGGTGTCGAAAGAGGGTGGGTGTTCTACATGAGTGTTCAACACAAAATGCCTCCTCCAGAGAATTGTTTGTGCTTCTTCCTAGTTTACTTTGTACAACAGTGTATCTCTGCTTGTGCTACCAAGCTCACTTCAACAATTAAACAAATGAAATGAAACTAAGGCTCTATTTGGAATTTGTGGAAAGATGGGGAAAGGGAAAATTTTAAAACTTTCCCCATCCTTGTTTGGTTCTAAAAAAAAGAGAGGAAATATTTTAGTAAATTCTAACTAAACTTTACTTCTCAATTTTTCTTCAATTTTCCCTCATTATTTTCGCTTCTTTTCCCTATATTTCCCTAAGTTCCAAACAGAGCCTAAAACTTGAATCCAAAACCACTGTGCAAAAAACTAATACAACAATGTTATTAAAAAAGGAGGAGAATGATATTGGCGCTCCAAGTTTTACTCCAGGCGCTCCAATTTCTGTCCTTAGGTGAAATTTCTATTTTGCCCTTGCACTTTAGTCCTTTCCACTGGGCTTCTTTTCCTAAAACCGTTCTGTCTCTCAAAACCCCCAAAACCGCTCTCTCTCTCTCTCAACCCAAAACCAGCGATCAGAAACCAAAAACTTGTGAACCAAGGCCTACTTGGCTACCTCACCCCCCCTCTCTCTCAACCCGGCGAAATCACCCCCTCCCACACACACACACTGTTTAGAGCAATATCACTGAAGGGTCGAAGCTTGTTCATCCGGAAAGAAGTCGCAAGCTGAACTTTATCATCGCCGGAAACAGAGGGTGCTGCCGCCGTTGGTGGAAGCGCAGGAAATAGAGGCGGCGGTGGGGCTTCTGTTCTCTTCGTCACGCTCAAGTCGCCGTCGGATGACCCGTCTTTGAAAGCAGGGAAGATCGGGGATTCGATTTCCAAAACTCAAATAACTCTATCAGGAATGAAGATGGAGTGAGCACCTTGATTTTTTAGGACATGGGCGGCGGGGTTGCCATATACTTGGTTCGCATTGCTTTCAATTTAGAAACGAGGTTAGGCAACGCAAAAGCCAAACCAGGAATAAAGCTAAGCACCCAAATCATCTCGTTCGTTTTCTTTCCAGTCAAGAAGTTGACTATTGCAAACTGAGATAATGAACACTGTCTACAAAAAGGTAGCCAAATCATGTTTTTGATCGCTGGTTTTGGGGGTTGAGATGCAGAGAGAGAGAGAGAGTGTGTGTGTGGTTTTGGGGGTTTTGAGAGAGAGAAACGTTTTGGGAAAAGAAGCCCAGTGGGAAGGACTAAAGTGCAAGCGTAATATAGGGATTTCACCTAACAAAGGACATAAATTGGAGCGCCTGGGGTAAAACTTGGAGTGCCAATATCATTCTCCAAAAAGAAACAGCTATTTCTGCCAGGTTCAATTGCAAGAAAAAGAATTACGTAAAAAAAGAGCTACTACAGCGCAAGGTAGCACAAATATTAAAGCTAATGTTGGCAGAATTGATCACACCAAAGTGCAGATAGCATAGAGAACCAAAAGGGTTACAGCATTCTGTAAACCAACAACTTTAGAAAGGGACAAACAAAATCGTGCAATTAACAATGAGAACAGGAAACAATTCAGAGCTCCAGAAACAGTAATCACCTTCCATGAGGAGGTTATTGTAGGCACAGCACCATTATTTATTGCATCCAGAAAAGACTGAGTAATACGAGCAAGAATGGGTCCTGTCATTACTGTTGCCCCAACTTGCTTGGGCCTAGTCCTCTCAAACACAAACTTTGTAAAAGCATCCAGCCCAGACCTAAATTCTGGTCTTAATTTGTCCAGCTGCACCAACAGACAGAGAGGACTTTTTTTATGATCATCATAACAATGACATCGAAAACCACCATTAGTAACACTGTGGAATATATACAATACACGAAATACTCACACGAATTTGGTCAAGTCGCTGGAGTTCATTTTCGTTGCTCAAAGGCCGCACAAGGGTGAAGCATTCTCTGTCCGGAAAAAGAGCCCTAATGGACTCGCGAATCTAGTAACCATTATTATAGCATCATTAGTACATCCACTTGGCAGTAGCATTAAGGTAAACTGTATACATCAAATGGTCGAAGAAAAAACAGAGGAACATCACCACACAACAAAATCTTTGAATCAGTTATAGCAATTGTAGCTATGTGACTTTTCACTAATGTCATGCAATTATATCACCAGAGGAAGTACAGCTAGATAAAAACCTCATTTTTTGCAGCTATATCTCTTCCACTTCCTTGAACTGGCTTCAAAGCTAGTTCTAGGTAGTCACGGGGTGTTATTTTTAGATTATCCTCCACCAAGTCCAAATAGAAATCCTGCAAGTGAACAAGTCATATTGAAGTCGCCATGTATACAATAGGGCATTACAAAATTAGGTGACTACAGCGGCCCTGCCCCAAATGAGCAGGCATGTAATTTTGTCAAAGGTATCAAAAATAGATATGCACAACCACAATGATATGTAGAAGAGCAGACAGTACCATATTTGGTATTCAACAAAAATATACATATCAACAGAAGAGTACCCTTAGAAGCCAAACAAAGATTGGGGAGAATTGCCCAAGCTCAGAAGTAGTAGTCCGTCCTCCAGAGGCTCTAACACGAATATGTTTAGTCATTTCAGTAACAAGAGAGAGGCGATCAAGTGCTGCTTCATCAATACCACCCATCTGAAACAAATGGATAACATGAGTACCAGATTAAGTGAACCACGCAAGGAGTAGATCTGACCTATATTTCACACATTACAGTATCCAAGTTGTTTCTGAGAAAAGATGCATCAGATAACAAGTTGAGAGAGAGAGCGCCAAACAAGAGGGAGAGCAGTGTCCTAAAAGTCAGCCTATGTGGGCCAAGGTGCTACGGGGACCCCAATGCCTAGATTCTGGAGTCTAGGTGGTAATTAGGCCTTTTTACATTAGTCAGCAATTAGTAACTGAATAATTGGCTAGGCGACAATTAATAGGTGTATACCTCATAAAATCGTTTTTTAGGGTCACATTTGTAATAGTATAGTTAAAAGTAAAGGGTGTTAAATGTAGTTTGACAAATTACATTTGACATATGCATGGTACATTTCAAAGCCCAAGCAGCTAACAAAATATATAAATACTACAGAACAAAACATATATATTATAAAGGGAAAATTTCAAAATAGACTCCCAAACTTTACACTCAATGTCTATTAGACATTTGAGGGAAATTGATGTTTTTGAAAGTTTGGGAGTCTATTAGATATTTGAGTGTAAAGTATGGGGGGTATTTCGAAATTTTCCCTATTATAAATAACAAAGTGTATATTGAGTGTTAATTTTTATTGTTGCAGTCTTGATTCTTTTTTTGCAAGTCTTATGTCATTTCTTAAACTTTGGGGGAGGGGAAAAATATTCATTAAAAAATAGAAACTGACTAATCACTAGTCAGCCTAGGCACCCCTCTTCCGCCCGACTAGCGCATGATGATTTTTAAAACAATGAGAGAGAGACTCTGTGTGTGTGTGTGTGTGTGTGAGAGAGAGAGAGAGAGAGAGAGAGAGAGAGAGAGAGAGCGAGCGAGCTATCACGATGTTCACTCAAAAGATAAAGAACTTAGATTGTCTTCATTACCTGGTTATATATGAACATGCTTGATAAGAGGACAGCTAAGGAGAAAATCTGTGTGCTGTATGTTCCCTGTTCAGCACAGACAAAAGTAAAAAAAAACAAGAAACAAGAGGAAATAAGATTATCATAACATGATGTCTGGTGCAAAAACCTTAACATTAGATATATTATTAATACCAAGCAGAAATAAAATGGACTGCTGGTTTGAAAAATGCAAAATAGGTAATTAGAATTCAAGGATGAGTTACAAGAATAAAACAACTACAAACCGATACAGCAAAGTTATTCTAGGCAAGGGAAATTAGGAATCACCATCAGCTTATTATTGTAGTTGTAAAAGAAAAATAACTTACCGTCTGATCATAGGCATCAATTCCTTCACTGTCTAACAGTAAAAGATTGTATTCGGTTCCATCGAGAGCAGTTCTCCTTATGGGTGCACTCCACAACCAAAGCCCTTTTGTACAAGGACGATGAGTAGATGCAACTTGAAATCCACTGCTCCTTCCAAGAAGCTAAAGGACATAAATGAAATTACCACTGAGTCACAGCTCTAGTATAAAAACATGTATTTCATCGACCAATATTCAAGTTATTGAGGAGTCAAAGAAGCAAAAAACATGCATACTATACAGATGCGATTACTGCTTAACAACCAATATATAAATGTCTTCTTATGCAATATGGACATTACTGAATCGTAAAAGAATCTAACATAAACACCATAGAGATGCCAAGACTGATTAACAATGCATAAAAGTGGCACTTAGAGCTGCCAATTTTACAACTCATTGAGCAAAAGCTCCATATTGTGTCAACTAAGCGTTAATGAACTAGGGCATTGTACGGACAAGCCTATCCACCCACAAGGGAGGCAAGTACTACCCACCAATTTTGCACAATTTTAAGAATTGAGGAGGGCTTGAATTCTGGCATAGTAGGAGTGCTCCTGATAGGAAACGCCTATTTTCGCACCTAACTTAGCCTTGTTATATCCATTTAGTGTGCTACAAGAGTTTGATACTCGTTTTCCTCATTTAAGGACTTGTGGAGCAGTTGAATGGCAAATGGAGTTAAATCAATCATGATTAATATTTAGCCTCTGAATTGAATCCATATAGAGTCGACCATGACGCGTTCAATGGGAGCCGAATACCATAATCAAGTGGTTGGTCCATTTATTTCATATTGAAACAAGAAATTGCATTCAATATTGGTTCCTTAGAGAGGAAATCGGTATGCACGTGATCAAAGTGGTAACAGTTGGTCAACTAGGTGGGACCAATTGGACCAATTGGAAGGGCACATGACTAATTAGAGTTAGGAGAGGAATTATATTTGGCAGAAGCTTTTAAAGGGTTTTTGGTCGAGGCACTCTAAATATCGGAGCAGCTGCAACACAAGTGGGACATCTTTTGACACAGAACAGAGAAGAGGACGGGCTGCGCATAGCAGAGGCACAACCTCTCGGAATCATGAGCGGCTAAGATCTTTCCACTACAGCGATGAGGAAACTTTCTCCGAGTAATGTAATCATCTGATTTTTAGGGTTTTATTCAACAGTTAATTGTATGACTTTTTGAGATGATTCATAATTTTTATGGAAGAACATATTTTTCTTATTTATCTATTGTGTTTGTATTCCAGATATCAAGCATTGTCATACAATAGTTTCACTTTTTCAGAATAGTCTCTAAGATGGGTAATACTACATTAGACGAGTCGTGCCGTTGGTTAAATTCAGTGAGATGATTCGCGCTACGTTGAGATAGCCTTTACGGTGTAGAAGTCCCGTGAACCCTCTTCTCGATTATCGATAGGGATTGCAAGCCCTAACGACAATCTTACTTGTTTTATGCTGAATAATTACCCTATATTTTATTACGATTATATTGCAAGGGGATTGTGGAATCGAAACCCTAGTCACTTCTCTCCTATTTACAAAACTTAGATTGCTTTCTAGTTAATTGTAGTTTAATCTTAGTTCAAATCATGCAAATCCAACTAAATTAATTGAAACTATTGCAACTTAGCTTTTTTCTCCCTGCGGATGATCTTGGAGTTAACCACTATTCTTTGGACTATTAATTAATTCCTTGTTTTAAAAATATACTAGTGAATGTCTGTGCCTGAAGGCATGACGCAATGTATTCTAAACACAATCTAAATGAAGTGTCAAATTGCAATTTATGAATTTTTGTGTGTGGATATAACGGTTATTTTTAACTCCATCTCACATGGGGTGAGTTTTGTGTATGTGTATATCCCACCCATGTGAAAGAAGGTTACAAATAACCGTTAAGTACTTATCAAAATTTCAAATTCATATAATAGTCCAACACAACATGTGTTATCAAATCGGTGTAATTTCATTAGTTGCATCTAGGTATAGAAAAATAAGAACCTTATCAAAACGGAGCCTAACATAAGAGTTTTCATAAGCTAACATAAATCAAGAATTCTTGCTTAGCATAAGAGTTTCCTTAAACTTACATAAACAAGAATTTGCGCTCTATTGACTGTAACCTTTCCAAATAGCTAGTGAGATAAATAGAGAGAACACGAGATTCAACGAATAAGTCGAATATGCGATAGATATCACAGTATTTACTGTTCATTCGGAGTGGTGGTCAGCGGCTCTAATGTGGAATAGCCAACATTGGTAAACACGAACAAGTATCTTCCTTTTGCTGATTAAAAAAAAATTGAGAGAGGAATGCTCTTTGTAAATACTTTGGTCAATTTGAAATCAATTATTGTGTACTCTATAATATAGATGCCCAAATCATGGAATCAATTATGGCATTTATTTGGCCAATAAAATTTGAATTAAACTTATTTAGGAAGTCATATATATAGGATATAAAATTAATATTGAATTACGTTTCGGAAAGGGGAACAAAATCAAAATCAATTCGAAAAGGAAGGAGTATGTTTAGTCTTCTCACATATGAGGGAAACGTGTAAATCTTAAAAGGAAATCCTCTTTAATGCTAGCAAAACTTTTACATTATTGTAGGTTTATACATTAGGAAATATTCACTCGATCTGATGACTACAAAGTTAACATGAAGTATGATCGAACGGTTGTAGAGGCTGCACTATTTGTATGCATAGACATTTTGGTGGAAAACCGCTCTATTTTATAATATAGATATTTTTGGTACAAAAACGACAGACCAATTCCTGCGTTCCTCATGCAGAGAAAAACAGCAAGTCGGTTAAATTGTTTCTTCCCATAAATAGTGCAATACATATTGTAGCCCCGTGGTGAGGAACTTGGAGAGTAGCAAGAGAAGGAGAGTGAAAGGTGTAATGAAATGTGAGGATGAGATGGAAATGTGTAGGCAATGAAACCATTATTGGCCTAGGGACACTAAGGTGAGCATGGAAGTGTATATGGCTTCAGGGCTCAGGTAAAGCGTCAATGCTTTTTGTGTATTTCACATTTTTGTGATCATTTCTCTAATGGATTAGATCTCTCCATGAGCGTATAAAACTTGGGCTTGAGCATTTCCTTTTCTAGGATTCCACACTTATTTTGCGTGCTTCTGTTGGCAGGGATATATCATATATGAGATTCACCAAGGATGGGGTTACACCCAACACATCAAAACTATAGTACAAATGCTAAAAAAATTGAAGAACGGTACCCATGATGTTCAATATTGTCAGGATAAAAAGTTCCCTTCTCAGTAATACTTTGAATAGTTTAAATACAGTAATTGAGGATACAATATTCAGAATAATGGTGGTGATACCAAACAACAGTGCCACCAATCCATGAAATATACCACAGTTCAGTACCCGTCACTAAATATTGGCTCAGTGGAACGGCGTTCCACCAAGTACCATTTGCATTTTCCTATGGTGTCACCGTTTCCCTCAATTTCTATCACAAGCAACAATAACCTTTGCGTAGATATTCAAACAAAAATCAAACAGCTAGTAGATACACTGTATTCAAATTCAGGGAGCTGTACGCCAGGATATAAAAAATAAAATCAACAAGTGAAACATTCCATAAAATTGTCACAGCCCTCCGCTCCAAAACCAATAAAGGATTGTTGGTTTCCTTCTCCACAAGAGTAATCGCACTCTCTGAGTAACGAGTAATTGTTTTTGGTTCAAACAGAAGATACACTCTCCGAGTAATTATTCAGTAGTCAGGAGTACCATGTGCACTCCATAACTTCACATTCCTGTGGGGTCTATACTCTTAGTCATGT
Organism: Rhododendron kiyosumense; assembly: GCA_019656275.1. Classification (NCBI taxonomy): domain Eukaryota; kingdom Viridiplantae; phylum Streptophyta; class Magnoliopsida; order Ericales; family Ericaceae; genus Rhododendron; species Rhododendron kiyosumense. Next base: position 142,271 of record BPLS01000470.1, on the reverse strand, counting down.
TCTTAGTCATGTACCAAACAAGAATGTGTGGTTGTAGAGTGATCTGGAGCAACTCCGGACTATTACATAATTGCACTCTGCACAAATGCCCACTTCATGACTAGTCCCTTTGAACACATCAACCGAAAACCTAATTCTTAGAACTAGCAATACCTTCGCAATAAAACGAATAACACAGTAACTAAAGACCTCAATTTCCAAAAAGCCAACTACAAGCCCTAGATTACGTATGTCAATCAATTCACACCAGATTTTCATCTGAAATTTTTTTCTCGAACCTGATTCAACACGAAGCTCTTGCCCTGGCGAGCGCGACCGCAGACGGAGACGACACCGACGGGCTCCTTGACGAGCTGAAGCATCGCAACCGCCTCCGGATCCATCCGGAACTTCCCCTTTTCGTCACAGTACACCAGGCGGATCGGCCGCGCCGGTCCAGTGGTGGACGCAGGCGAGGGCGGCGACGGAGAAGCCTCCGACGACGACGACGACGGCTGCGGAGACTCACCGGAGCCTCTGGAGAATAACCTCATCATGTTCATGGTCTTCGATCCTCCTTTGCTATTGCTTTTTTAGATAGAGAAGGAATATATGTGTGTATACTTTTGGAGAGAGAGAGAGTGAGTGTTCAAAATAGGAGAGGGAAAAAGGTGGTGCGAGAGGTTTTTTGGGCTTTAGGAGTAGTACTTTACAGGGAGGTGAGGAGATGCAGTGTTTGGGTGGATTTACCGTTTTGTCCCCGGTGGCTACACCGATTGCCCTGAAGCCGAGAGAGGGTATCTAGGGTATTTTCTCTATAACTGCAACCAAACAGCTCATCCCATTCCCAATGGAGTCCTCCGCAAGGATCCAAAGTCTTTTCAGGGTTAATTACAGATTCCTCTCCTAAATTTATAAGTTTTTCACTTTATCCTCTTCATTGAAAAGTCCAAACATCTAGCCCCCACTTTATCTACATTTCACTTTCATCATCAGTATCACTAATCCCTTTTTTTTACCCTTCTGTCAGGATTTGGGCGTTAAAAATATAATGTGACATGCCAGCAATTATGATCGAAACGCCCCATTTCATTTCACCGAGATATTTGGACTAGTATATGATGCTTTATAACATATTTTTCGTTTTACGAGACATGTCATTCTCTCGCAATATATCACTTTTAATTTAAAAAATAAGTGCTTATTTAAATTAGTGGCATACACCCTTAATTCTTGTTGTTTAGCTACATCCATTTTATTGAAAACAAACATGATTCCTATGGAATCATTTGTCATGCAGGCTCTAACTGAATGATATTCGGTGTAGTCATCTCAAGAGAAGTTTCAACCGCGTGAGATCTTTACCCAATCCACTCCCCCCCCCCCCCCCCTTCCCCTCCTCTTTCTCTTTGAAGTGCAAGATTTTATTAAGCTCAACAAAGAAACAAGGTTCTAGGAATATGATCCCTTTACAGCTTTACGAGAAGCAACTATACAATGAAAACAACTAACTATACAACTTTCATCACTTTGTTAGAGAGACCCCAGATCTCACAAATGTGCAAGCTAGGGAAATCCTGAAGTGCAGTTACCATCCCATCAACCACCTTGACATGGACGTTCGCCACTGCTCGAAAAACCTTGGAATTCTATTCTTGCCACAATCCATAAACAAAACAGCGAAGGTGTTCATAAGGTTAATGAACTTCAGATCAATACCAAAACCCCTTCCACTTAAGTGAAACCAGTCAAGAACTTTCTTTAACTTCATAGACATTCCCTGCACTCTATTCTTAGTCATCAAGCAGTGCCACACTGCTGAAGAGTAGGAGCACTCAAAAAATATATGGTGATGAGATTCTTCTATTGAATTCCACAAACAGCAAATCCCATTCACTTGCATACCCTAATTTCTTAACCTATCTTTAGCACGTTGTCTTTGGAGAGCAGCCAACCATAAAATGAAAGACCATCTAAGCACAATATGCCTACCCCAAATTATCTTAGACTAGGGTTTAGTTCGGTTCTTCACCCTTATGGCATTCTAAGCTGATTTAACATTGAAAATATCACCCAGATAAGGCAACCAAAGGTCTATATCTTCCACCTCAGGATTTGGTCTAAAAGTGCGAGAAGTTTGAGCAATGATAATGTAGTGGGCTGAAATTTCCCTCAGTTCATAAGGTCCAAATGGGGTACCATCATATCTCGAGAGGACCATAAGGTGTTATCGTTGTTCTTATTTTTGGGACTATTATTTATTACTTTGCCAAAACCACATCAATACAACCGAACGATTTCAACAAGTAAAGTATTATCCCACAAGTATTGCCGAACATTTGTCTTCAGTTCGCTCGGGAGTTCTTATTATCGTTCGGCAGTTCTTATTATTGTTCGGTAGTTCTTCTTATCACTCGACATCACTTTGTATCACTCGAAGGTTCTTTATGTTGGTCGGAGTACTTCACCAGCTCGACAGACATCTTTATCGTTCGGTAAAATATATGGTCGCTCGCTATTGCTCGGAATGTATTGCTATTGCTCGGTACGTGGACGCGGCAAGTTGTGACCTTCTAGAAGTTTCGAGAAGCTTCCTTTGCACTTTTTACCTAGCTTACTCCCTAAGTCTCCTAACTTTCCATTTATAGAAACTTTCTATTAATAGCCTTTACTTAGTCATTAAGTTTCACTCCCTCACCTAAGGTACACAACACTCCTCTCCTACACAAATGGCTTATATTCTCTGCTTTATGTTTCGATTTATCTTCCCTGGGTACTAACTAGCTCGTTGGAGGCTCTACCCGGAGGAACCCCCCTCCGGTTTGCAGGTACGATGCACTGTTCCGATGATGGAGTAAAAAAGGAGCTATGCTACGGGTCAAATCATCGGAGAACATAGAGGTCCGATTTTCGCGCTCCCACAGATAACTTAAATAATAGGGTTCCTTAAACGAGGCCATGCATCTCCATGACCCTTGGTCAATTATGAAGGCAACCTTTACCCTTACAGACCTGCCTTGCCTCTTGTACGTCTATGAGGAAGCTCTCAAGTTTCAAACAAATTGGGCAATCTCTACTTTATCTATTCATCTATCAATACGGTTTTTTATATTAAAAATACAAGAAAAACGTTCAAGACAACCCGCCCGCCCGCCCGCCCAGCCCCCCCCCCCTACTTCATCCGTCCCACTTTAAACATCTCCTACGGAAATTCGTACATTTTTAAACCCAAAAAAATATGTTCCTTTTTATTATTATTTTTTATTTTGTACACCAAATTAAAGTATTCAATGAGTACTTTAATTTGGTGTAAAAAAATAAATATATATTTTTTGGGGTTTGAAAATGCACGAATTTCTGTGAGGAACATTTAAAATGAGACGGAGGGAGTAAAATTGGAAGTCAAAACCATATTCCTCTCTCTCAACAATGTTCCTAATTAAAAACTTACGCGTGGAATCTTCAAAAAAGAACTTTATACTACGTAGGAAATTTACGTAAGCCTCATCAAACATTCAAAAGGAATTAAAATAAGGACCAATTCACAAAGCATCTGATCCGTTAACTGCATTGTTTCGGTTTGCATTGTATTTTTACGCGCACGCCACATATGTATTTTTATGCTTTATAACTTTTAATTATATAAATACATATCAAGATAATAAACTAGAGTAATTAATAAGGGTATAGACCATTCAACCAATTTGAGAATGAGAACATAATTATTTAAGCCCACTAAGATGAGAACATAAATAAGTTTATCAAATAGAATGGCTATTTAATTTCTTCTTCTTACCCATCAAGGAAAAGAAGACAAAATATAAAGAGAATACTACGTTACAGATTTTGGTACATAAAATGTACCAAAATCTGAATGTAGATGGATCCGTAACCGGTCGATCACGTAACCTCCAATTATTTTATAAAAAAATGCTAATAGCAATGATCCATACAATGATACGAAAAAGCTATGTTACGCGAACGAGTGCACAAAGAATGTCGATCTGAAAAACAAAAGCTTGACCACCTGAAAACTTTGTGAATTTGGAGGAACCCAACAAGGCATAAATTGTTAGGAAGGTCCATGCATGATCAGATAATTAGTTAATTGGAGGAAGGCCCATGCATGATCAGATAATTGGAGGAACCCATCCTGTCTCGCTGCGGCCGGTGCTCGCCGTGTCAGCGGGTGTTCGCACTGGACTTGCGTTCAGATGCTCATGTCTGTGAGGATTCTTTCGTCAGTAATTTTTGGCAGCGATTTGGGTGCTTCAGATAGGGTGCACACGTGTGCAGGCGATTGATGTTTGTGGACAGCATTTTCACAGTTTGGGATTTCCATCGGCTTTTGCTCTTCCTAGCTAATTGGTGCTGCTTTGATTGGAGATTTTCTCTGTCTGCTTGCACACTTGATTCTGTGAGGTTCTGATTTTTCTTCTTGAGATTAGGCTTCCTTTGTGGTTGTTTATCAATGTATTTTTCCCCATTATCAATAAAAATCTATCATTTTGACAAAAAATAAAAAATAAAAAATAATGATCACCGCACTCAAATGCAATACAAATCAAATAGATTATTTTAAATTACAACTCGATAATAGGATACATGAAACTATATGTGTTTTGTCAATGAAATTGACAACACAAAGAGCTCGGCTTTTTGGAGCTTACACGGTCGATCACGTAACCTCCAATTATTTTACCAAAAAAATGCTAATAGCAATGATACTTAAAATCTATGTTACGAAAATGAGTGCACAAAGAATGTCTGAAAGCAAAAACTTGACGAACTGAATACTTTGTGAATAGGAGGAACCCAGCAACATATAAATTGTTAGGAAGGTCCATGCATGATCAGATAATTAGTCCCATATTCAAAGCCAAAGGGCTCCAGCTTCTTTCAATATGGGAACCAATTCACCAGAAATATGAGAGGCCATAACCCTTTCTAGCCCACCAAACAACTTTCCCCGCATGAAAACCGCCGGAAACTGCAGCCCTCCGTAGCCCACGATTCCCGAGAGCTCGTGGATCACCGCTGCCTCTTCGCGTTCGTCGACATCCACGACCGGAGGATTGACTCCGAGCCCCAACAGCAGCCGTTTCACCACGTGGCACATGCAGCACCCGCGGCGCCCGATCACCACCACCGCATTCTCAGCCACCAATTTTCCCACACTTGTGCCCATGTATTTGGCTGACCGGCCAAACGCGTTGGCGGTTGGTGTGGCGGCGGAGGACCAGGAGGTGGCGGTGGTGGAGGAGGGAGGAGGCCATGATCTGTATAGGATTGCCTGTGGCATGGTTTACGATTTTGGAGAGAGAGAGAGAGAGGTGGTGGAGTTGGAGAGGAAATGAAGTGGGGATTTTATAGGTTGGTTTTGGAAGGGGATATGACTACAACGTCAACGGAAATGACGAAGTCCAAAAGGTCACAAGTAGCGTTGCTGATGCGGCGTCGCGCCAATGGTTGGGTCTCGATTGCCTCATGAGCATCCAGTTGTACATTCAAATGAACAAAGCTAGGATTTCGATCCAAGGGAGACGGGACAAGGATTCGAATTTTCATTAAAAAAGATAAACAGATCCCAGGGAGACCGGATCCAAGCAGATGAATTTTCATTAAAAAGATAAACTGTTTATCATATGAAAAAATTAATCTTATTCCTCATATTAGCTAAAAATATGTAGGGCTGAGGGCTCTGCCGGCCCCAGTTCTTCCACTGTTAAGCCCGGCCCCACTCTAATTCCGTCCCTATGAACAAGTATAGAAAACGGGAATATATATGACATGCAAAATGAAGAAATAGTTAACTTAAAAGTTCTATGACGCTATGGAATGAGTTAATTAATAGAGGGTGATTGGCGAATTTCCGTTTGACCAAAAAAAAGTAGAGGGTGATTGGCACTTTTTTAAAAAAGACATAATTTGTTAATTGAATACTTCACTTATATACATTGTGAAAAAAATGTTTCAAATTTGATTTGAAATCAATCTTAAAACAATCTTATCTTCAGAAATTGATAGAACGTTAAGTCCAATTTAAATGGATCGTTCAACTATTTTTATTCTATACTGGTGTATGGCAGTATAGATGATCAATTTAGACTAAGGGAATTATTTTCAGGCAAAAATATGGATAGTTAACTTTAGAATAAGCAAGGCAAATATTGAGTTAGCTAGTATGGGGCTCAAGGTGAACTCAAAAATTGGGGCCCTCAATAAAATATACTGTATACAAATATGAGATGAAACAAACTCCAAAAAAATTTTTAAAAAAAGAATATAAGAAGTAAACTCTAAAAGATTATTGACAGGTACTATACGAGTTTAAAAAGTATGATCCAAATACGCATTTTCATGAAGAAAAAAAACTTACCGAGAAAGAGAGACGGGAATTCCAAAACAAATTATCGCATACATACTTATTTGTAAAAAATCATATATACGTAACTTCTTATCACATATTTATGAGTATTAAGTATTTTAGGCAACTTTTTTGGACCCCCACAATATAGATAAAAATAAATATATCTGTATATACAAAACAAACCGATAGCAAATACTAGTAATAAATATATGGCCCCCTATTTTAGGATAAGTTCTACGGGCCCTAGATGGTCTCATTGCCACGTGGCCGCCCCGAGAACAAGTGTATTTTTTAGGGTATTAAACCGTAATAAGTAGTTTTTTTAAATTTTATTTCTGATTGACTAATTCTAATTTCGTCACCTTCAAATCTAAATCTTGGCTATAAAGTGTAATTTAGAAGGGATATAGCAACGCAAATATATGTGTGAATATAAAAAAGCACTCTAAATTAAGTGCTCTCTCGTACTTTACAAGATTAATGCATTTTTAAATGATCATATCAAACGTTATTCGATCAACTTGATTTTCGACGTGGTCGATGTTCTCGATGACCTCCAGTGAATGCTTTCGATCAGTATTGTGGGCACGGAAAGGGCTCACAAATGGTGCAAACCGGACCTGTAATTAAGGGAAACTGGATAGGAGCTGCCTCTGGCATCGGCGGCATCGTAGGTGGGAGCGCGGCTGATGCGCACTGCACGATATGGGAAAGTGGAGAGACACAGGTGAAAGGTCGGGATAAAGTTGTAGTTGTGGCAGCTTGTCATTGGTTTTCCGCAATTCTTTGGTGAATAGATTATCCTTTTTTTTTTGTCAAAAGTGAGAAGATTATATTGATAAACGCCCAGCGACACTTACAAAACGAAAATCATTACAAAAAACATGGACCATGTTTGAATTAGGATAGAAAACATCGATTGCCTTGTGGTTTCTCTCTTTTTGATAACAAGAATATTGTTCAAAATTTGTGCCAGTTAATTCATAGACCTGTAGTGCCCTAGTCCTAGTCCTAGCTATACTAAGTAGTAATTAATGGTTCCAAATTCAAGAGATAATCTCGGGATATTGACGTGCAAAATTTAACTAAAGATCCATCATTTAAAATTCAAACATAAAGACCTTTTTTTAAGAGAAAAAAATAAAAAAAGTTAGTAGTTTAGTACTATAGCAAAACGTTACACAAGTACCCCAACTGCATGCACCTTACACTTTTTCATACTAGATTCACCTTGAATATTCTAACCTTGGATATTTTAATTGGAAAACATATATTCTAGCAGGACTATGTAACTAAATCTCATAGGATGATGCCGTTAGAAAGTTATCCAATTAAACAATTGCTGGTGTTGATGAGAGTTAAGCATTGAATCTAGACGCAATTGAATTCAGATTCAACCAAATTTTAATTACATAAACAAATAAGACGTCGAATCAAACGGGTACTATGCACAATATTATCTTTAGCCAAATATTATAGACAAGCACTTCTCTAGATTTTCAAGACAAGAAAAACTTAGCCTTAATGTAATTGGTGGTTAAAAATAAATGCAAGCTATCAGACCAAGACAAACTATATCCACAGCTGGGGATATAACAATGTTGTCATGACATAAGTATATCCAATATTGAGAGATTATGTAGTGCTTCTTCATCACGTATTGGTGTAGAAGTCACACACTTGCATGACATCAAACATAAAAGCAGGAGCAATTAATAGTTTTCTATACGACATCTGCCGGCATGACAGGTGGAGTTTTTTTTTAGGTCCTACACTACATGGAAGGAAGAAAAGATTACCATGGCATGAGCAATGTCGTGGCACTAAAAATTTCAATCATGACATTATCGGTGTCCTTCACTCAAGCATATATAAAACACTATTTATTCACCATCTGAAAGCAAAATTAGAAAGCACTCAATCTCAATTGTGCACACACATACAATGGGGTGGGGAGAAACCCTTAGGGTTCCCTCTTTCACTCTCTATTTGTTCTCACCTCTCACACCTTTTCTCCACACACACACCACAATGCTATATAAGAATTAAGATACAACCAACTACAAGTACACACTACCAAATTTGGTTGGCCATGCATTAACCATCTCCATCTACTGGGGGCGGGCCTACAGCTTGAGGTGGGGTTTTTTAGTCTATATATATCAATGCAAATATAGCATACCTCAGCAAGTATATATGTGACACCGGAAAGACAAATGATTTTGGCACTTCATTTTTTTTTATATTGGCACTCAAAAACTTGTCTTTTAGTGTAAAATTATACATAGCAAAACACAGGCCTGTTTGGAAGCAGAAATGTAAAGGGGGATTATGATATCTCCCCTCCTAATACGTGGGCCCGTGCTTATGGCGTGGTTTGGAAGTCCAAAACTAGGGTGTATATCTTTACACAGCCTCCTCCATAATCCCCCTTAATACCCCCTAAGGGGGGCTTACGCATAGCTAGGGTGGGAGGTGGCTATGTGGAATCCCCTCTTATAATACCCCCTCTTTCTTCCATTCAAACTACTAAAACATACCTCAGCAAGTGTATATGTGACATGGGCACCCCCACATTTCCAACTCCATGGAAATATAGTTGAGCTGTCTTTTTATCTTTCAAACCATTAACATTGGGCTTTGAATCTCTAGCAGACTTTGAAACCATGGTCATCTATGCATATGCCATATCATACAACAACAATAACAGAACCTTTTGAAATAATCAAAGAGTATTGGAACGGATTACCTCATAACTGCAAACCGAAAAAATATCGAAATAAATCTGTTGTTGTACAAAAATAAGTCGCGGACTAGGTCGCTATCTTTAAGACGTTTTGCGGTTCTACCCCTTCTGTGGAAGCAATGGATCATACCGTCCCTAAGATAAAACAGCGCAGAACAACCTCTGCCTTGATCGCCTTTGCATGAAAAAAGACCGGCAATACAAAAAACAATCGACCTTCTTGCTCTTTGTAAAACATTTTGTTGTAGGTCTGCCTTTCTATGGCCAAAACGAAGGGTGGAAAATCTGCTCTTTTGGAAACCGAAATCAAAAATCAATTTGCGCTTAATCAAATTAATTAGCTTGGTAATTAAGCTCTTAATCAGCAAATAAAAACGTTTCTGAATTTTTTGTGTGGATTTTTAGGGCTCCTTTTTATAGCTTAAAGTTTGCTGGAACATTAAAATTTCGGCATCAGATGCATTGTAGGACTCAAGTGCAAAAACAAGTGTCTAACACATTAAGGCCCTGTTCCGCTTAGGTTTTCATTTTTTAAGTACTTATTTCCTACTTTATGAGACGTGCCATTCTCTCACAATACAAAACAATTACTTATTTTTTTTAGCGGAACGGGGCCTAATCAGTTTTGGTTCAGATTTTCACTTAGTACGTCAATATTATGGACTCGAACTGATTAATCCATGCTGCAAGGAGACCGTACATGCTCTATAAAATCCCACATCTGCTAGCTAGAATCAGAGCCCTGGCTTCCAAGTTCCAACAATGTCACCGTCAATTTGGAAGAAGAAAATATGAAGAGACAAGTAACTAAGGAGAAAATGTGAAAAATCATGGAGTTTTGCCCAAGTCAAAACCCTCAAATGAACTCAATTTTTGATGATGTTCTGCTGTTTCTGCAGCTACCAAGCCTACACTATCATCTTCCCCCACTTCAACTGCTGAAAATTCAGTATCAGGGGCATGACCGAAGCGATTAACTAGTTCTATATGAAAGGAAACACCGTCAAGAGTACTGAAAGATGCTGAAGTGTCAAGCGAAGAAATGGAAGCATCCAACGATCGGCGTGCTGAGTTGTTCCTGAGAGCTACTTTCTTCTTGGCCGTTATCCGCCATTTCTTTAGGCCTTCCACCACTCCCTCGGTGAACACTGCTTTCCTCATCGACGTCCCCATCTGTTACAAAAAAACAAAATCAGTATTAACGAATCTTGAAAAATACGTGAAACAAAAGAAGAAGAAAAAAACCAAAAGGACAAGGCATAGTTGTAGTTTAGAGTTATACCTGTGTGACTAGAGCGTATAGAGGCAGAGTTACATAGCCACAGAGGACGTGAACCAACAATCCCATGACTAGCTTTATGACTATGTCCTCAGTCTCGTGGTGGAAGCATGATCTTATCCCGAATTTGAACTGTTTCCATGAAAGGAATGTTAATTTTATTGATCGAAACAAAAAAACAAGAACGAATAAATTACGATGAAAGAGACGTTTAGGAGTGAACATTTCTTCTAAAACGACAACATGATTCGGGTAGAAATAGTTAAGGTGCTTACCCAAGTCCATGTGAAGAATGCCAATTGGAAGGAGTTCTGCACATCCCAAAAATGTCATGTTCAGAAAACTAACAAGCGCGAACAAGGCAGTTGTTAAATGGATTGCGATACTAAACCGACAGAGTTCTCATACTAAATGATTTACTTTCATGTGGCGTTACTAATTTGTACTGCCAGGAAACATGTTTGTGGGCTTGATAAGAAAATCCCAGAGTTCTGTTTTCTTTTCCTTGTTGCCAACCGTTTGAGAATTGAGATTCAAGGCGGAATTCATAACGTAGAAATGTCGTGCACGAAAGTTCTTCCAAACACATTGGAAAGAAAGTCTTTGTCAATCACCTGAAATAAAATGAAGTGCATAAGGTGGAGAAGCAACTTTGGCCTGCCAAACCAGAAGTAGTGATCACTCGGCCTAACAAGCAACGTTCCCCTAACTACGTGAGACTTGTCATTAGTATCCACACACATCCTCGTTATGATCCCTTGTAGCTTCGTCCCAACTATCAACAGCATCTGCATTTCAAATCGTAAAACATTTTTAGCCTTTCAAGAGTTTCCCAATTGTTGGTGTCATAAGAAGCACTTTTTTGGTCAAGTCAGTTTACTTACCGCCGGTGGAATGAAGGGAAGCCAGAAATAGTTGTAAAACACTGCAGCAATTTTAAGCAGTTAGGAATATTGCTTTGGTTTGTGACCTTTCTCTGCTTTAAGGGGAAATTAGAACATGTACAGGATGGTTAAGTGCCTTACCATGTGCATTTAGGAATATGAAAACTACTGAAAAGGTCCAAATCCAGAAGCTGCACAAAAATTAGCATCCAATTGCAGTTAACTAACAAAAATCAAGGTTTAATTAACTTGAGAAATCAAATGTTGTATCATCAAATGTCATCCATTGTCTACAGTAGTAGTACCTTATTCCCACCACTACTCCATAGTCTTTTTCCAAAGCTCTTCTTATATACTTTTGGAAATCGAAGTTGCTTCCTTCTGCGAAATGGGCCTAGATTGAAGATAAAATTTTTGTGACTAAACGTTTGGTGTTAACATAACGAAAGGATGTGTTGTGGTTGATAAACTATCGGAGTACCATAATGAATCCATGTCGAAGAGTGAAATAGTCTACTTTTGAGACGGATCTGTAGAATTGCCGAAGGAAACAAGCCTAAAAACCAAAGGAAGAAATATAAGTATCCGTTTTATCTAGTAGTAGAGGAGTAAATAAGCAAAATAAATTCCATTTGCATTTTTTTTTTCTGCCCAACAAAAAAAATAAGCAAAAGAAATTAGGTAGTGTTTGATTCGCTGGAAGGGTTTCGCAAAGGAATAGAATGGTTATTTTCTTGGCTTCCCAATGGAATGACCATGCTTCTGAATTGGTGAATGACAACTTCACTTGTTATGTACATTCTGTTACTTTAGAAAACCAAACGTTTTCATGAGCATTTAGAGAAAGATACACTATTCCATTCCATCCTCATTCCAGTTGACCAAACTCCGCCTTAGAGACAGTGGTGGGTGAGGTTTGGGCACGGACTAACCGGCAAACGAAGAAGCCGGTACTCGCTCCAAAATTGTAGATGTCGCCTCCCGAAGGATGTTTGATGAATTAGCTGGAATCTTCTTGGATCTAGATGATTCGTCGAGAGAGTCAGCGTAGTGGTCGCAATTAATGTAATGTTTGAGGTCCTAATTGTAAATTAACTTACCATTAGAAAATTGGTATTCCATTGTTCTTGTTTCTGCCTCCCAAGATTCCCACCTTTTCATCTGGAAATTTTGCACAACAGAAAGCAAGATCATATAGTCAAAAGTGGGTTACAAACTTTTCCCACTTTTTCAAAAATGTCTGTGGAACCCATAGTTTGGTAGAATGTCACATCGTATGAGAATTGACTCCTTTTACAAATGAATGATTGACACCATTTTGCAAAGCCCACACTGTCTTCACCATTCAACAAGAGAGAATCTATAGTGGGAGGAACAAGCCAAGAATTCTCTCACCCAAAATCTCATCTGGCCCAATGTTTGACTCCCACCACCCTTGAAGACTCTTAGGGCACTAGAAATTACATGGTCGTTAACTTCAGTGTCTCGGAATTAACTAAGGTAAGCCTAAATTGTTCCAAACACCCTATTGTATAGAAAAAAAATATTCACTTGTCCCTTCAAAATGTACTCCTTGCGCAATACCGGCGTCTAATAACGCATTGGACAAGCTACAAAAATTTGGAGATAGAGAATCCCCACATCAACCAAGAAAATACTAAAACGTACAGGAGAATATGCAATGACAAGAATTATAAGCGTACAGGCCAGCTGCGTGACCTAGAAAATTACCTTAGCTAGGCCGAGGCTGAATGTAAGGAAGCTAGAGAAAACATGGAAGAAGGCCACAACAAAGATCAACAACTGGAGTTCTTGGACACCTTTTCTGGACAAGAAAGAAAGCTTTCCCTGTTCACAAGTTCAAAAAAACCAGAACAACATAAGCTGAAAATCACACACAATATGCCAGCTTATATACGTTCTAAAAATTCAAAGTGATGAAAACATGAACATAAAATCCAATCTCTGGACTTGCACCAGAAATTACGTGGTATGAGTTGCAGTGCAAGGTTTTCTAAGGTAGCATTTTGCAAGAATTTTTTTGGGTAGGTCTTAGAGCCGTCTCTGAGCTAAACATCATGGGGCAACCGCTTTAGGCTCCCAAAAAATCATGGTGTCCTGGGTCCTAGGCCATGAGCTAATTGGTGCAATATTCAGGCCACCTCCACCGTAATGTGTCTTGGAAAGGGAAAAAAACAAGAAAAAGAAACGACCTTCACTGTATTGGACGAACACATTTTGCTAAGAATCACCCAAAGCAATCCACAATAATACTACACTTGGATTCAATTGTCATGATAAATACAGAATGTAGAAATGTGATTTTCCTTCCATTTTTATTAACTCTGTCACTGTCAGTTACCTGCTCTTCACATTTGGATTCCTCCTCCCCATCACTTTTCATCCTTGGACATGGAAGAAAAGTCTCGCCCACGCTCCTTGGAATACAGATATTCGCAATTGGCTTTTCGCAAACAGTCAGGAACAAAGAAATGAACCCCAAAAGCATCAAATCTGCACATAAGAGAGAGAGAGAGAGAGAGAGAGAGAGAGAGAGAGAGAGAGAGAGAGTAGCAATTAAAACAAACTCGTGAATTTTTAGTCCCGTGTACGATGATCAATAATTATGATGATTACCTAATTTAATCTTGTCAAGAGCTTGAATGAGAGACTTCCTCCTCTGTTTCTTGAAGTACTGATTAATTCAAATCACCATCACAATCAGTTAATTTTCCCTGTGCTTAAACTCTTTATATAATCATACATACATGCACCACTAATCATTAGGTGAAATGGTAATCCAATATCCTTGTACGAGTAATCAGTTCTATACCTTGGCCAAAAGATGAAGAAGGTACTCAATGAGTAAGGAGACTGCTATCAGAACAAAGCAAACAGTTGCCACCGCCCATGTTGGTGTAACTTCAAGGGTCCATTCCCCTTGTTCTTCTTCAGCCATCTCTCTCTCTCTCTCTCTCTCTCTCTCTAGATTTTAGGTGACCAGAGTTGTTGGAGACCTGAGGCTCTGTTGTTTTTCACGAGCTTAAAATAAGGTAGTGTCATGCACCGTGGTGCTATTTCCTTGAAGCGCATGATAATTATAGTCAAAGCCGTCAACGGTTCTGCTGATTCGGAGAGCGCCATCTCGGACCCTTCCAGACCTCCTTGTTCGTATGACATGACGTGTAATTAAAAGGACAAAACGACAGCCGGAGGGGTGGTAAGAGGAGAGAATTGACGAATTTGCCCTCTCTAGGAGCTCGTCGGTTGAGACTTTATTGAACTTCGATGAAATTACAAAAAAGAAAGAGAGACTTTATTGACCTGATGAAGAGATGGAGATAATTAATAAGACGCGTTCGTCGGCGGCGCTGATTTACGAACAAAAATTCTATAACCACGAGCAAAAATAGCAGACGCAGTGTGCATGAGACTCACGTATCTTTGTGAGTGATTGAGTGTCTTGTCATGTGTTTTCTTTGGAAAACGGGTGTGTCCGACGCAAGAAAGAGACGAATTTATGCACGGTGTATGACCTCGCGGTTTAGGCAAACTCACATAAGTCTTGCATTCACATCACGATCGATGTAGATGTTAATAACGTTAGGTGATTCTATACCCACGGACTTCTCGAACATGTACGCGGACTTTCACATTGTTCTTTTCTCCACCCCTGCGGCTGCGTGTGGATACAATACATACACATGTATGAATGGGCTAGTGAAATTGTTTTTTCTACTGACAAAAATCAGTATTTACGTGGGCAGATTCAAACGCATGAAAATCGAATGGATTGCCAGTCCTACTACTAAAATCCAACTTACGAGGGGACAACAGCTAGGGTTGGCAAGGGGGATAGATCGGGGCCGAAGAGTACTATTCCTGAACCGCTTTCCCACCTCACCCCGATCCGACTCGATCCGATCCCCAACAAGAATTTGTTTCTTTCCTCCATTCCCACCCCAAACGGAGAACGGGAATCCCCGCAGGGTTCGAGAATCCAAAGTTTTTACTAAAAAATGAAGAAAACAGATTTGCTAAATAATAGAGAGCAAAAAAGAAATTTTTAAAGAATAAAATATTCAAAATAAGATGCTGAATTTTAAGACTTTATAGTTGAAGTAAAAAAAAAAAAAAAAATTTATAGGTGAAGCCGAAGTAAAATGAGCACAAATTTGCTTATAGGCAATCAAACAACAGAGACCAGTAGAACACAAAAAGTATGTGCAGTTCTAAAAAAGTGGGGACTTGGAATGAGAAGTAATCCTAAAAAAATATAAATAATAGTTAAAAGGTGTACATATATTCCGGGGAATCAGGGACAAGGCAAGGCAGGGAGCAAACAGATAACAAATTTGGGGCGGGGATATGTCTGTTCCCGCCTCTTACCCAATCATCGGGAATTTTTAGAAAAAATTCCCATATACTATCCAATCTCCAAACAGATCTCCAATATTAACTGATCCAGTTAGGGCGGGTATCGGATTAGATAAGGACGGATCAGACGAAATGGCCATCCCTAACGAAATCTGTGGAAAACCATGACCCGGTCCCCCTTCGGATCACCTTTCTGGTGGCAAGTGAAGCACGGCTAAGGTGATGATAATGATGCCACAACAAGCTCCAATGGTTAGTCGGAATGGTTGGTGGCTCTACTCTACACAAGTGATTAGCATTTGATTCTTGAGGTTTGGTTGCAAGAATAATTTATTGTGAACTTTCTAGTCCCAGTATGAATGGTCCATCTTTGATCAGACCCTGACCGTGGAAAAGAAGAAAAAAAAAAAACAATCTTGTGAATTTTCTAGTTCCGATATGAATGGGACCGTCTTTGATCAGACTCTGACCGTGAAAAAGAAAAAAAAAACCAGATAATGATGCCACGAGCTCGTGAATTAAAAAGACGAGAATGTCGCTGTGAATATATGTAAACAGAAATGGGACGACCAAACCTACGTATCAAGATCACTAGGCTGGACCCGTTGGGG
>BPLS01000470.1:100680-118418 GCA_019656275.1 Rhododendron kiyosumense | reverse complement strand
ACAAGAATTTTGGGATGTAAATTACTTATGATTTCATCCTAAAATTCTCAGCCTATATAGACAAGAATTTTGGGATGAAAATTACTTATGATTGCATCCTAAAATTCTCGGCCGAAATAGACATGAATTTTGGGATGTAATTGTAATAACTCTGAATTTCAATGAATAAAAAGTTATTTTTATTTATTCGAGTTATTAATTTTAATTGCTTGAATTACTTTAATTCTTGTAAATTGTCATAATTGCACTTTGGCCCCTCAAGTTTCATTTCTTGCACTTTAGTCCTACTTAGCAAGCCTAGTTAGCATCTAACCATCCGGTTAGAGTAACTAAACCGAAAAGTCACCCTGTCATTGCAAAATGACCGTTTTGCCCCTCATTAGAACTTTTGACCCTTTTAAACCCTAGACTTTAAATTTTAATATTCTTTTTCTTTTAATCAAATTGGATTATTTCTTTGTCCATTGGACAATAATGGTTAGGGAAACTATTATCCATTGAGTAATAGAATCCCATTTGTTTATATTAAAAAGTATAATTACTTTAATGTACTTTTTGATTATTTTAATATTAAAAGTGACCTAATAGCTATTATCCATTGGATAATAGATGTTAGGGGAAGTTTTATCCATTGGACAATAGAGTAAATCTTTCAAAGTACTATTGGATCATTAAATTAATCACTTTCTTTAATCACATGGGAAAGTACTATTATTTTAATCAAAAGTGTATAGTTCCAAAAGTACCCTTTTATTTTATTTTATTGAGATTTTCTACCACCATTGTACATGTATATATATGTGTATATATGTATTGTACCTAGTTGTATTTTATATTGCCCAAAGGTACCCTTGGCTATTTATTGAGTTGGTAAGTAAATCCTAGCCTTAAATCTATCTTGGATTTTAAAAGTACCAAGATAATACTTCTTTATTTGATTTTCTTCCATTGTATGACACATGTGTGCATATATATATATATATATATGCATGTACCTTGCAAGAGAGAGAGAGAGAGAGGGAGAGAGGCCGAGAGAGAGAGAGAGGAGGGAGAGGAGAGAGAGAGGAAGGAGAGAGGGAGGGAGATTTGATGTGAATCTTGGCTTGATTTTTGGTTGTACTTCAAATCATTGGGATTTCTTTTCTACCAAACAAAATCCTAACTCTATTGTACTCCAATATACACCTTGCACTTGTTTCAACCCTTTGATCATGTACCATTCCCATCTCAACCATCCATTTGATTCAAGAATCTCACCAAGGTACACCATAGCCATGCAAACCTAGGATTTTCCTTTGATTTTTCCATAAAAGTTGGATTTGATTTGATTTAAAAATTGGGAAATGGAGAGAGAGAGGGGGCCGGCCATCTTGGGGGAGGGGGAACCCTTTGCCTATAAATAGAGGCTCACACTTCACTTGAAAAGCACACCTCAAAGCAATTAGCTCCTCCTTCTCTCTAGAATTCAAGCTTTCTTTGTTCTAAGTTCAAGAACTTACTTTGTTCTTGAGAGTTCTTGAGCGAAACCACTAAACCGCTTCCAAAACCACCCTACGATCTTAAAAGTAGTGTAGTAGTAGTTAGGAAGTTGTTTCTAGGAAAAGTATTCCAAAACTTTTCCTTTCGAAGCAATCGGAGGGCCGTTACACTGCCGAAATTCAACCGACGTCCAAACCACCGCCTAGGAGAACGGTAGTGATCCTTACTAACTTTTCAAAAGCTTACTTTATTTTTGTAAAGTAGTTGTAATCTTACTATGTGAAACTCTACTTACTTTCTTAAAGTAGTTGTAATCTTACTATGTGAAACTCTACTTACTTTCTTAAAGTTTGAAAGTGACTTTGATCGTTGTTTGAAAAGTAAAAATGTATGATTATGTTGTTTATGGTATTCAAGCATGCTATGTGACTTAGATGTTCTTACTATACTATTTCGAAGTTGGAATGAATGCATATTGTATGTAAAAGTCCCACACGCAGAGTCTTGCATGAGAACGTGACACGAAAACCAAGAAAGTTAGAAACATGGCACCTAGGGTGTGTTTAACAAGGTTGTTGTGTTTTCCGGGTTGGAAAATATCTTCGAAACTACGTAATGACTATTTTAAGGGTATTACGTAAGTGTGTGTGTGTGCCAATGGGAACCCGGTGCGGCGGAACCATTGTGAGGATACTCGAGAGACCGGAACGGCGGAATCGAGGTTGGGTGTGTATGGCTTGGTTATCCGCGTTACGGAGCCAATGCAATGTGTGCCAATGGGAACCCGGTGCGGCGGAACCATTGTGAGGATACTCGAGAGCCCGGAATGGCGGAATCGAGATTGCGTGAGTAAAAGGGTGTTTTTGATAAAGGTCATAACTAAATGGTTAACGATGAGTCCACGCCAACAATAGTTACAAGCGAATGTGAACATGTTAGCATTATTGTCTTTATTTCCCTGCTTATGTACTTATCATGTGAAAATCGATGTTAGTAGGATTTACTATTGAGCCTTCGTAGCTCATGGTATTGCCTTTTGGTGACCCTGGCATATTATATGGGTGGCGACGCTGGTATAATATGTCAGACTTGATAGACGAACATGGCGATCTATTCACCTTGGAGGCGTACGGAGCCGAAGAACTCGCTAGGTTGGAGGAACAAGAGGAGCCGTAGAATAGGACTTCTTAGTTCCCTTTTTGTTGTCTTTTGAATTTCAAATGCTCCTATGAGAGCCGTTTTGTAATAATGAGCAGTGACTCGCTTATTTCTGTAATAAATTTATTTCCTTAACGTACCTAAAATTAGGGGCATTACAGTAATTACTTATGATTTCATCCTCAAATTCTAAGCATATATAGACAAGAATTTTGGGATGTAAATTACTTATGATTTCATCCTAAAATTCTCAACCTATATAGACGAGAATTTTGGGATGAAAATTACTTATGATTGCATCCTAAAATTTCCGGCCGAAATAGACATGAATTTTGGGATGTAATTACTTATGATTACATCCTAAAATTCTTGGCCTATATAGACAAGAATTTTGGGATGAAAATTACTTATGATGTCATCCTAAAAAATTCTAGGCATATATAGACAAGATTTTTGGGATGAAAATTACTTATGATTTCATCCTAAAATTCTAGGCATATATAGACAAGAATTTTGGGATGTAAATTACTTATGATTTTATCCTAAAATTCTCAGTCTATATAAACAAGAATTTTGGGATGTAAATTCTTTTTGAGTACATCCTAAAATTTCTCGGCCTATATAGACAAGAATTTTGAGATGTAATTACTTATGATTACATCTTAAAATTCTTCCGCCTATATAGACAAGAAGTTTAGGATGTAAATTACTTATGTTTACATCTCAAAATTATCGGCCTATATAAACAAGAATTTTGGGATGTAAACATAAGTATTTGTGCATCTCAAACTATCCTTGTATGAACTAGTCCGCACAGTGGCCTAACAGATTTCGTTGTACTAGTTTCATGGTAAACGGTCCGAATAATTAACCATGAAATAGTTTCATGGTAAATGGTCCAAATAATTAACCATGAAATGATAGAAACATACAGACATATTTCATGATAAATGCTACAAATAATTTACCATGAAATCGAAAAGCTTGTATTACATATATGGTTTAAAATTAGGCCTATATATATGGTTTAAAATATATACATATATACAATTAATAACACTCAAAGGGCAATATCTGTATTAAAAGTATGAAAAGGATGAAATCATAAGTCGCTAAAAAGGATAGGATGAATTCATAAGTGAAAAGGGCAATTAGGATGAATTTTTAAGTCTCCCTAAAAATATCTTAGCTAAATCAATCTTTTGATCTACAAAATTAAAGCAAGAGATAACGATACCTCAGGCATAGTACTAACGTATGTAAAGCCTAAAATTTGAATAGGTCGATAACCTTAATAATGTTATGTCTCATCAGGACCAATGAAGCTTTCGGTATGGGAATATGGAAGACATATATTGTACCGCTGCTCACGGTTCAGTTTAGTTCGGATTCCTAGAAATCTGAGGACCGAACCGCTAGTCATGGTTTTTACAAAATGAAATTTGTATCCAGACCAAAAGTCCTACAATTGGGTTCCAATCCAATCCGTGACTCGCGGATTGGTTACGGTTTTATCCACGGATTTTAGCAAAAATAAAGCTCAAGCAAATATCCCACACTAAAAGAGAAGAAGATTACATTCAAAATTAAGTTTAATACCACCAGAAAGTACTTGTTACATAAATTACCAAATGCCTACTTCAGAAATCAGATTCAAAAAAATCTAAACACTAGTAGATTGTATCATTACAGTACATAACATAAAACCGAACAAAAAAAAAAAATCAGAGTGAGACAACTAATAACACCAAAGAGTCAAGCGCATCTGAACAATGAAGGTTGAGCTCCAGAATTCAAACGAGAATGGGGGTGTGAGATCAAAGTGAGATATGGATCGTGTGTTATAATAGGTGATCAGGCCAAGGGACGCTGTCGGAATCACCCGCTGGAATTGTATCTTCCATTTAAATGCAATGCACGGCAATCAACAACAGTTTTAACATTAAAATACTAAAATTGGTTAAAAAAAAATTAATATTCCTATCAATTAATTATATAAATACACATATATATTTGTATATATTTATTTATTTATTATTTATGTAAAATAAATATCTCATGGTCCAGTTCAGTTAATTCACGGTTTCGTAATGAAAATCCGTTAACCAAACTGCGAGTCACGGTTTTCTAATTTTTCAATCCATGTTCGAACCATTAATCCACAGACAAAATTCAAAAGATATGGATCAGTTCGGCCCGGATCAATTTCACGGTTCACCGGATTTTTTGAGCAACCATAAGATATTGTGCCTTTTGGATCCTTCAAGTTAAAATTTATCTGTGGCTTTGGTTGCATTTTATCGGCCATAATATTTTTTTTCCCTTTGATGGTTAATTTCTATTTCTATGTAGTGGAGTGCTATGAAGTGGTAAGCGGCTCTAACTTTGTGTTTTTTTTCAAACGAAAAAAATCCAACAAAGTTAATTCCAACACTTCTCAATAATATGCTCCATTTTTATATCCGATAACTTCAATTTCTGATGCCTTAATATTTGACTCTTTTATTTTATTTTATTCGCAGTCGATGTTATTGTACTTTGTGGGGAATTAAGTCTGGTTAATATTGCTCCGAAGACTTTACTTTGAGAGTCGGTCCTTTGGCTTTTCTAACTTGCCATAATTAAGAACAGATAGTGTGTGTATATATATATACACACACAGCACTGGGTTGGTAGTACATTTGTGGGTCAATAGAAAATGATCATAGTGTGTTTTACACTTTTATAAGTTCTACCGGTTAAAATTCCATGCATAGGACGGGTCTTTGCTAGTTCCTGTATAGTCAAAAAGAAAGACCGATATAAGGATATCTCAGCTAAAACAAAATAGTCTCTTGATCTACAAAACCAAAGTAAGAGATAACCAGATAACGGTATCTCAATTATAGTAGTCTATGTATCTACAACAATAAAGCAACAGATAAATGTCAAGGAAATAGAGTCTCATATTGCTTGAGAGTGGAATGAGTGATCGCTTAATAACATTTGGAATCTTTTCACTCATTGTCAATTAGTTTTGAGATGCAGTGGCGTAGCCAGAAATATACATCACTGGGGGCATTATAAGAATAAAATATCTGACGATAGCCAACTCCCAACGACATCCCACCAACCAATGACTTGATGGTTGTTAGTGATGTGGCGTGATTTTTGTGTTGGTTGTTACATCATGTTACAAAGGAGAGTTTTCAAGTTTTGGAGTACTATTTTGTTCACCTGTACACCTAAATGCTAGGTGAACATATGCGTATTACTCACTGTCCATATTGGGTGAAAATTACTCACTCTTCAATAAATTCACCGAATATTTACTTTGATATGATTGCAGATATTGATTTTGTAGAGTTTATTTGTGTAACAATTCAAACAAGTCATTTGTATTTTAACAAATATTTAATCTAATAACATATGCCTTGCTTTAAATATTGGGTAAACTCAAACTACCAATTTAAAAAAAAAAAAAAAAAAAAAGGTGTAGTGGGGGCGGGTGCCCCCAGTGGCCATAGAATGGCTCCGCCACTATTGAGATGAATATAAAGTTTCTACAAACACTGTCTTATCTCAACTGAAACAATGTCTATTTCTTCAAAAAATAAAAATAAAAATAAAAAATGAACGAGATAACAATATCTCACCTAAAACGGTCACTGTACAAAAAGATAACGACATATCAGCTTCATTAGTCTTTATATATTTAAAAATAAAGCAAGAGAAAAAAATTGTCTAAACATTCTGTTTGCTTTTGAAGTTACAACCATGCATGTAATGGCAGAAGAAGTAACGGTATACTCCTATCTCAGCTAAAAAGTCTCGTGTCTATACAAAAAGAGAGCGCAAGAGATAATATATATTTTAGCTTATACACTCTCTGTATATACTCAAAAATAAAGTATTAAGTGATAACGGTATCTCAATTAAAATAGTCTGTATTTACAAAAATAAAACAAGAGACGCTATCTCAACTGAAGCAACATCTGTTTCTTCAAGAACAATGAACGAGATAACGATATCTCAACTAAAACGGTCTCTCTACATATAGGCTTTGTTTGATAACCATATTAGTATTTGGGATTGGTCATGGGACTACTAATACTGTGTTTGGTAATCCAAAATGGGTTGGGATTATTAGTCCTTAGGACTAATAAGATGGGTATAGTATTATGGGGTATTGAGAAGGGCCTCTCCCACTTAGTATTAACAATTTCATCCCCTCCTTGCCAATGTACAAATACAAAAATAACTTTCACCAATCTCATCTCTTTATCAATCCTATCCCATCTGAAGGGTAAAAATGAAAATGTATTTTATCAATTCAATCCTATCCCATATGAAACAAACATGATACTAATAATTTCATCATCTAATCTCATTTCAAACAAATATACTTATCGCCAATCACATCACTTTACAAATCCCTTCTCATTACCAATTACAATTCTAATATCATTTTCTTACGAACTCCAACTATCTATCACTGTTATCATACGAGCCCAGAGGGAATTAGAAAAAAAGATACTCGTTTGACTCCCAATTTTAACTTCCAAATGTCAAACTTTTCAAGTCCTTTTAAACTTTTCTGAAAAATTGTCAGCACCCCACCACACATGTACACCAAATTGTCAACATTTACAATACACTCTTTCTTTCGTAATGAATTTTGTTGGCATCAAACCAAATTAAGCTTGACTACGGGGGACTGTACAACATTTACGCAGCAAAAAACTTGCACGACTCTGGATTCATCTTCATCCGTCGAAACTCGAAAGATTGCAGTTTTTCAATACTTAGTCGAATCGAACGAGAGTTGCGAAAATGGCGTTGCGACAAGTGAGGGTATCACACATCTATCTATTCTGATATATAAAGGAAGAGCACTTTTTGGTGTACCCATGTTGTGAAAGCCATGTCACAAAAAGTGTTTTCCGCAATTGTCACCTCATTTTGGTGTAACCAATTTTGTTATGGGCAGTTACACTTTGAGCAAAATGGTAAGCTTACAATTCTACTACTCAGGCTTGCTAATCAAAAACCGTGACTGCCAAAATAATAATAATTCCCCCAAAACCGTATTCTTCTTCACCGAAAAAGAAAAAATGTACTCCGAAAAAAGCCTTTCCTTTTTTTATAGGTTCTCTCTCTCTCTCTCTCTCTCTCTCTAAAATAAGGTAGTCTCGATGATGCACCGTGGTAGAGGAGAGAATTTCCCGAGAATTAACGAATTTGCCTCTCCAGGAGCTGTTATGTTCTGCTTATTGGTCGTTTGAGAGACTTTATTGACCTGATGAAGAGATGGAGATAATCATTAGACGCGTTTGTAGGCGATGCTGATTTATGAACGAAAATTCTATAAGCACGAGCAAAAAACTCTAGGCGCATGCAGTGTGTGTAAGATCCATGCGTCTTTGTGAGTGATTGAGTGTCTTGTCACGGTTTTCTTCGGGAAACGGATGTGTCCAATGTGGGAAAGAGATAGATGCACAGTATACGACCCGGCGGTTTAGACAAACTCACCTACGTACGTCTTGCATTCACATATATCACGATGTAGATGTTAATACTTCTCAAACATGTACACCAACTTTCACATTGTTCTTTTCTCCACCCCCTACAGCTACATGTGGATACAATACATACACGCTGCCTAAGCCTAAGCTTAAACAGAAGAATGGCGAGAAAGAGGAAATTATTCAAATTCAAGAATAAAGGGCTTATTTACCTTTTTGGTCCCCGAAGTATTTCCGCCGTGCCCCTTTGGTCCCCAATATTTCAATTGCTAACATTGCATCCCCCAAGTATCAATTTTGTATTTAAAAGGTCCCTACGGCTCACGCCGTTCCTTCCCTCCGTCAAAACCAAGGGCAAAGTTGGTATTTCACCTCAAAACGGTGTCGTTTGGTTGGAAGAAACGGCTTTTTGACTTTTTTGGTCCCCAAAGTATTTCTGTCTTGCCAATTTGGTCCCCAAAGTATTTCCGTCATGCCAATTTGGTCCCCAAACTACACCGTTTTGAGGTGAAATACCAATTTTGCCCTTGGTTTTGACGGAGGGAAGGAACGGCGTGAGCCGTAGGGACCTTTTAAATACAAAATTGATACTTGGGGGATGCAATGTTAGCAATTGAAATATTGGGGACCAAAGGGGCACGACGGAAATACTTCGGGGACCAAAAAGGTCAATAAGCCGTCGAATTGGAAGTGTTGAAGGAAGGAGGCTAGTCCCCGAAAATGCCCCGCTCGTAATGCATGAATGGACTATATAGTGAAATTGTTTCTACTGTGGGCATATACAAATGCATGAAAGTCGAATGGATTCCCAGTCCCCATTTCTAAAATCCAACTTACGACTGTCACCTCCAACATAGCTCAAGTTCTTACTCTCCGGCAAGTTTGCGATGACGTGTGGGAGATTAAACACTCTGCATTTGATGTGAGGGTGCGCATCCAAAATGATCCGAGCAATTAGTCCAGTGCCACCACCTACATCAACTAATGAACTCGACCCTTCGAAAACTGCGTGCCTTACTCTCTCCAACAACAAAGTTCGTCATTTTGGTGTCACTGGCCATTGCCTCATTGAAAGTGTGGTTAAATTTCGGGTTTTGGTCACAAATTAACTCCCATATTCCAACCCCATGTGCTGTTTCAAAAGCTGTTGTCTCATTGCCCTGGAACCAATCCCCCAAAAACTGCCATGGAGTGACCAGAACCGGATCCACCATTGCGCTGAACTAATGGGGACAAGTTGGTGATTTCACTCTTTAGGAGAAGCCTAGATGATGGTGTGAGAACACACCCTTCTTGATCACCTTCATTTGTGTTAGGTTTTGTTGTGGCGAAAAAAACCAAGTGCACTAATAAGCGCAAGAGCCGGTGGATGGAGTTGGTTTTTTTTCCAGCGGTAGGTGGAGCGAGGAGACTAATTCGGGAAGAGTTATCCGTTGCTTGTGGTTGTGAATTATGTCTGGAATGCCTAGCTGAACTGCACAGTTTAGGCACATGGAGTTTGCAAAGCTGGATGCATGTTTTAATATATGAGATTGAGCTTGAAATCGCTCTTTTGCTCCTAATTGGCCATCTTGGTGATCGATCAAACACTTGTGAATTGTGGTCTTTGCTTGAATGGATGAAAGTTAAGAGCAAATTTTGGTGACTGAGTACCTACCACAAGAATTCTATTTTGGTGGACAGATTGAATATATATCCGTTAGAAAACCAAACCAATCTTACGGTACGTGAAATATACAATGGCCCCGTCTGTTATTACTTGTAATGTAGTACGATGGGTGATGTTGATTATTACTTGTCTCTGTATTATTTGGGTGACCCATCAATAGGCGTGCATAAGGTTATCATAACGCAGACAGAATGAAGTGGACCAATATCTCCTAATGTTGATTTATGAATTATCAATCAGCATGGACTCTTATTGCTTAGCATGAATCGTATTCCTAATACAACCGTCTCAAATCGACATAAAACATCTTAAATACTATAAACCAACACGACACGTCTTAAGTATTGTAAACCAACACAACCAAATGACGGAAAGAATTAACAACTTGATGAAATCCTGAGTCATACAATCAAGATCCGAATAGAAAAATCTACAATCAATATGTAAATAAAGTTTCCCAAAGGATGAGCTTCATCTAGACCCTAGAGAGGAGTTTAGCCAGCCATGAGAGCAGGAGAGGTTTTGGTGAAGAATGCCATGAAATCTCTTCATTTCTTGCTCTCCTAGCCTTATAGGCATTAGGAGAATGAGAAATAATAATCCTAAAATCGACTTAGGGTTTCTCACGCATTAAACCGGATGTGGTGCGTCCAGATGCTCAGGTATTCCGTCCAGACTTGTGGCTAATGAAAAGAACCCGAGAACAAGAGGAAATCCCATCCGGACTGTAGTGACTTGTGTCCGGACGCGATATATTTTTTCCACCATTATTCCGCTCTTTTTGCATGCCCATTTTGACATATTAAACATCTGAATTGGGAAAATTGTATTTCGCACCAAAATGTATCCCTTTGAATTAGCTATCCAACCCGATTTGAATCACCCAAGTCGAACATAGGAGGAGAGAGACATGGTCAAAATACTACACATTGAATCAAGCTCCTGAATTTTCCTTCCGAATTGGATTGATTTGAACTTTCTTGGAATGTTTATAGTATCCAAGGCTTCTTAATTTATTCTTCAATCATCACAATTCCTCCCATAAGCCCGTTTACATCAAATGATTCTCAAAACCTGAAAACACACGAAACAGGCTAAGCCAACCGAGTAATAAGATAAACAAGTTAAACAAATGTGATTTAGGGGGCGTAAATTTGAACGTTCACGCACCTATCAAAACCACAACCAAGAACAACAACAGATGAATATTACAATGCAAACTAAAAACAATAATTGGCTCACCATTATTGTGATCCAAGTGGAAAGCTGGTGTTAGCATGTTCAACTACTTGAGCAGGGTCCGAACCCCTAAATGCCAGCTAGAAAAGAAAGGGATGGCAAATGTAAAATTTGAACAAATGTTAAGATTTTATAGATTAAACTATTCAAGTCCTTCCTGGAAACAATCAGAACAAGGTTTCTGAAATCAAGGAGGGAATTATTAAGGTTTTAATGCTGACAATATGTACACAAAGAGAGAGAGAGAGAGAGAGAGAGAGAGAGAGAAGAAAGGGAGGCATGGAAATACACAAGCAACAATGAAACAAGCCTAAGTCACACGAACAGAATTCTTTTCCTTGAAAGACACATTGCATCCCTTGGAGTTGGCCCTTTTCAGATATGGGCACCTTTGATCATCCTCTGGGTTGTGTGGACTAGAGCAAATCTGCGCAATAGAACCAGAAGATGAACATTTCAAGATTCCTTTCAGAGGCCTTGTGGGAGAATCCAATGTCCCACCGGAATCGTCACCTGAAGTATCACCTTTACAGTTGGCCTGGTCATGAACCTTACTGTTCTTCTCTTTCTTTGCCGTGGGAATTTTGGACCATCCCTCCAAAGAGAATAACGGCAGCTCCAAACTCCCAAACAAGCCCTTTTTAGCAGAATTCGCGATTTTCTGAGCGTTTTTGGGATTCAGCAGGGTCATGGCAATCGCACTAGAAAGAAAGACTTCACAAATCGCTCGCTTGATTTGCTCGTGCCTACCCAGAGACCGCGCCTCTGTGACTCCTACCATTGCCTTGATCCCTAGAACTCTACGAGCCAAATCTGCTAACTGATGCTTCTTAAGTTTTGGGTCGTTGAGAAGCTTGGCTGCCATGTAACCAACATCAAGGTTGTTTTCCTTGAACCCCAGCCTATCGAACGGGAACAAATCTTTCTTCTCAGGGATCCCAAAGCCCACAAAAGAAATCCTATCATCTTGAAGAAACTTGAGGATTGCATCAGGTAAATCCTCCCCCAAGTGGAACCTAAGGATCACACAACCTATCCCAAAGCACAGGAGCAATAACCCAATGCTGTCATCTCTCGGGTGGCGAAGAACGTCAAGGCCAACAACTGGTGGATGTGGCCAAACTTTCCCCTTTGGAAAGAGGAAGTCCATTGTGCATAAAGGCTCGAAATCTCGCAATTTGAATGTGATCCCCTCCAGCTTGACTTCGAATTTATCTGTTTTGAGGTACACGGTCCCAGCCATAAAAAACTCTGGAAATGCATTCAAATCAGCTCAGGACGACAAGTCTACTTTCTTTGGGTATGTTGCTTTATTGCCCAGGCAAGGCGATAGGCTCTGACATCATCTGAGAGTTCAGAAACCAGGCAATTCAGAATTATGGATAGAAAAAAGGAGACAGACGAGATGCAAGGAGAGGAGAAAGGAAAGCCAGTGGTTGTTCACAATTCAAGCCTATTTTCATGGGTTACAGCTAAATGTGTTACTAAATTTTGGGGGCCTCCTTTGCTATCTTTAGTAAAATGTTTTTGTGGATGATAAGGTCAATTTTCTGCTTCTGGCAGCAGTTACGTCCTTATTGTGCTTGACCCTCCGTAAAGAATACGTCCTTATTGTGCCCAACATTCACCATAGCTATGTGATTCTAAACACACAAAACAGCTTGATACATGTGAATAACCACAGCAATTGGATACTACAGTTGAGACAAGAAAATTACACAAAAAAAGTAGGCAAATACAACTTTGAATACAATGTTCAACTCTGTTCAGAGACTACAAGGACAATTATTCCAAAAAGCCACATACCATTCATACCATATGGATCCCGCATCCCTGCAGTGACTTTTACTCACTGCAAACTACAGCCCCCCAAAACGACGTCGTTTTGGGGTATTTTGGATTGCTCCTCTAGCACAACACGTGAGTCCCCATAGACCAAAACACTCTCTCTGTCTCTCTCTCTCTCTTGAATCCCCACAGACCAAAACACACACTCTCTCTCTCTTGAATCCCCCACAGACCAAAACTCTCTCTCTCTCTCCTCTGTCTTCTTCGTAAATACGTTTTCTACTTTTCTTCTTCAAGTTTCTTCCTCCACAACAATAATCAAAGAGGGATGAGCAATTAGTAAACCTTTGATAAAGGATCATAAGAAGATAATTACGGTAAAAAAAAAAAAAAAAACTAAGATACGAATTTGTTAAAGACTTGTTTCTCTCTCTTCTTGTGTTGGACTTGAAATTTGATTGGGTTTATATGGATTCTTGTGATTGTGATTTAGTCTAATTTACTAATTGATTGGTCAAGTAGAGATTTTCTTGATTCGATTAAACAAAAAAGGACCTGTTTTCTACTCAGGTTTCTATACTAGTGAACCCAAAATTAATTCAAATCTCCATGAACATAGGGTTGATTCTCTCTCTTCTTTAGGCTCTGTTTGGAACTTATGAAAAGGAAAGGAAAGGAAAGGAAAATAAAAAAAAATTTCCCTTCCATTGTTTGGTTAGGAGAGAAAGAGGAAGGAAAATAAAAGTTTTAAGTTCAATAAATAGTAGATTTTCTCTCCTATTTTCCTCTCACTTTCCTCCCTTTTTCTTTTCCTTTCCTTTCTTTTCTTTTCTGCAAGTTCCAAACAGAGCCTTAAGAAAAATACTACTTGATTACTAATTGTTTCCTTCTCATAAGAAATTCGTTGGTAGGAACTATTTTCCCATGTTTGATTTGATTTTGAAATGAAGTTTTGCTTGATGATCATAAGAGATGGGAGATTTGGGGAACAAATTTTCAGTATGGGGTAGTCCTTCACTGTAGTTTAGCACTTGGAGTTGGAGAAGAAAACTTTAGCACTAGAGAAGAATAGAGAGAGAGAGAGAGATTGGTTAGAGTTGTCAGACGGGGTCACATGACTACAATACATGAGGAATCTAAAATACTCCAAAACGACGTCGTTTTGGGAGGCTGCAGTTTGCAGTGAGTAAAAGTCACTACAGGAACGCGAGATCCCCAGCAAATACACCACAAAACACTTCACTTTTCTTTCCACGGATATAACCCAAGAAATTGAACGGAAGATCTAATCTCAAACTAGAACATACAAATGAGCAAACTAAACCCTAGCAACCACACAAGCAAACCAAACCCTAAGTCTAATTACCTTTATCATCACTAGTTCAAAGATCCCTTATTACTATCTTCCCTTACTAGCATAAACCTAATTACCTTATGTTCCTGTTTACTAGTATGTTTAGTGGTTTTTGTTTCTTCTGGGGAGTTTAATAAGGAACTGGTACAAAATGTGGACAGATCGATGTTTGATGGAATCAGAGTTTGGGCAGCTTTGATTCCAATGCTGTGCTATGTTCAAGAAGCTACAAAGGCCAAATAATTTTCAAAAATATCATAACAATTCAAAGAAAACAGAACGAATCTGGCCAATCAACAACAAAACACTTCACTTTTCATTCCATAGACATTTTCACAGTAACTGAACATGAGAGCCAACTTCAAAACCAAACATACATACGAGAAACTAAACCCTAAAACAACCATACAAAGCCAAGTAAACCAAACCACTAAGCACGCTCGCCCCTAATGCGGCGAGCAAGCTGAATATCCTTAGGCATAATCGTCACCCTCTTGGCATGAATGGCACACAGATTGGTGTCCTCAAACAGCCCCACCAGGTACGCCTCCGCGGCCTCCTGGAGCGCGGCCACGGCGGAGCTCTGGAACCGCAGATCGGTCTTGAAGTCCTGCGCGATCTCCCGTACCAGCCTCTGGAACGGGAGCTTCCTGATGAGCAGCTCCGTGCTCTTCTGGTACTTCCTGATCTCTCTCAGCGCCACCGTCCCCGGCCTGAAACGGTGGGGCTTCTTCACGCCGCCCGTGGCCGGGGCCGACTTCCTGGCCGCCTTGGTCGCGAGCTGCTTGCGCGGGGCCTTGCCGCCAGTGGACTTGCGGGCAGTTTGCTTTGTGCGAGCCATTGCAGAACTAGGACCTTCTTATTCTTTTCAGTTTTTGAAATCTAGGGTTTGTTGTGGGTTTTGGAGGAATTGTTGAGGAGGGGTTCCATTTTATACGGTTTTTGAAATTTGTGGCGGGATGGGGAAAGCGATCGATGCCGTTGATTGAGTGAAGCGGGTATCGACGGTGGGAGTTGGTTTAGACACGGATCGCTGACGTGGGAGCTTTTTTTTGGTTTACGGAAGGACTGAGAGATTACTGTTGGCGTTTGTCTACTGGTCTGTTCGGGCAGCCGCGGATCAATGACGTGGCAGGTTCTTATGATGGGATTGGATAAACGTCTGGTACCCAGCGCTCGTTTTTTCTTTTTTTGATCATGCGCTCGTGTTTATTTGTGTGAAAAAAGAGCAAATTTTTTATTTGTAGACATGTGCTCGGTTATCGGCACATGGCTAATTTTTTATTTTTATTCTTTTTATTTTGTTTACATTTGTTAGTTACATAGGTCAAATTTTTGTGGATTATTTGTTTGTTTGATAACGGTAATCAGGAAAGTAAAAAATTTATGATACTAACAATATACCAAGAAGAATGATTGATTTCAATAGTTTACAAAAATTTGACGTGAAACTAACAAAAGCAAAATTTTTTAAATAAAGATAAAAATAAGCCAAATCAACAATAGCTTTGGCTTAATAAGTTATTTGGATTATATTTTTTTTATTGAGATTTTTTTTTATTTTGTGTTATTTTTGATGGATTATTGGTTTGTTTTGAGAAAATTAAAGAAGCAAAAAATTATGTTCAATACTTGAAAATTTTGCAATAAACACACGTTGGATGGTAAAATACAAAGAATGCTACCCTTTTGATGGAAACAAATAAACGGCATTAGGGCCGGGGACCATTTTGACTCACATTTTAAATGTTAAGGACTAAATTAGACAAGTGTCTAGATTGGAGAACAAATTGGTAATTCGCTAATACTTTGGGGACCAAAAAGGTAAATAAGTCACATTTTTTTTCCAAATTAGGATGCTGTTACTGATTGGACCAAATGAGTTGCAATCAGAAAGTTGAGGGACGAAATATGTGATTTTAATAGTTTAGGAATGAAGTAGTCAAAATATATATAGTTTGGGGGATTAAAAAAAAAAATTTAGAGAAACAAAAAGAAGAGAGCCTGAGAAATAGAGATTGAGTGAGAGCCGTAAAGGCTATTCTTCCGGCTAGGGGCTGTGAGTGAGTAAACATTGGTGATAGAAAAAATTGCTGAGGTCCTGTTTAGTTTAGATTTTGAGGAGGAAAATTTTTTAGAATAATGAGTAGGAAAAAATGGATAAGTAAAATTTATTAAAAATGAATTTTAAGACCTCAAAATGAATGCTTTGTTGGGTTTGCTTCTCAAAAAGAATTTTCCAAAACCCTAGATTCTCTCTACTTTTAATATTTCTCTCTATATCTCTCTCCACTTATTACACCTACTCTTTTTAAAAAAAACTTTTTAAAACACAAACCAAACACAACAGAAGTATGAGAGACTGTCCTGACCGTGAGTGAGTAAACACAGAGACAGTCCTTGAAAAGGTGCTCGGATAGAGATGTTGGGGTTTGAGTACTTTTGCAATCATGTCTGAGTTAAGAATAAGAAAAAGTGTTTGCCTCATTTTCACTGTTGATTTGCAATATCAACGGCCGAGAAGAGTGCGACAGACAGGTCGAATAGGGAGAGTAGTTGTGGCTGGCTTGATTGTGGTAAAAAGTTGCATATGTAACATTTTTGAATTTTTAATCACACCAATATGTATGCTCTCGTCAATACGAGTTCCAATGGCGTGAAAAGTGCGGAGAACAAACAACCGAAATGCACACACGAGTTGCTGAAGCAAAATCATTGTTGTTCGATACACCTCCAACTTGATATCACGTGTTTATAATTGTGATTTCCAGAAGCATGGGCGGTTTTGTATGGAAGGATGACCGTGCTAGGACTACCGCATGTCGTATAGGGTCCATTCCGGACCCCACAAAAATACAGGAAATAATTATTATGGACGGGGCCCTATAAAAAATCAAGAGCAGAGTGCTAAGAAAGAGAAAGCAGCTCCAACAGATATCGATATGCATGTTTTCTGAATTTGTAAGGGCGAAACTGCGCCACACCCCGTGCGGTAGTCCAGGACTTTCTGATGGACGAATATGTCCATTGAATATGATCATTTTAGCTGACTACACGATCATGTCATACATTCACACTAATGATTCCCATCATCCATCTCTGGTGAGGCTAATTTTATGGTGTCACGTACAATGCATATACATAGATATTGATCTCTTAATTTATTTAGTTATTGTTCAAGCATGGATTGTTGTGCCCCAAGGATCAAAACCAAAACACGCCAAACACACACAGATACAGAGTTTTACCTAGTTTTTCAAAATCGGGTACATTCATGGAAAAATCAGAGCAATATTTTGATTTGGAGACAAACTTTACAAGAGAGTTCCCTCTCAACCCACGCACTACACAATCACTCTCTAATCTCTACACTGCTAGTCTTTAAAACCATACAAATGCAGGCCACAAATAGGCAGATCAAAAGCTAGCTCCTATCGCACTGCACGTTTATCTCAAATTGGGTCCTATTACCCCCGCACGTTTATCATCCTGAACCAACAGGAGCCAATCGTTGGAGATACATCGATCTCAATCTTTTGCATCCCCT
>BPLS01000470.1:73805-85680 GCA_019656275.1 Rhododendron kiyosumense | reverse complement strand
AAAATCCACCCCGAACCGACCGAACCCGAACCGAAATCACCCCTAGTAACTACTGATAGGAAATTAGACATGTGGAAACATATTCTGTAGAAGGTTGAAACAAGGTGGAAAACTCCTTATAGTTGTGAATTACCATGCTATGTGGGATTTCTTCATCAGTTTTTCTAACCCTACGGGCAATATTTTTTTCAATTATTCAGACTTTTTCTCTGAAAATTCTGTTGAAGGCATAACTCATGGTGAAGTATTTATTGCTCCATATCTTCTGGAAAATCCCATTATATTGATCGTATATTTAAGTTCAACCACTCGTGAATATTTACATTGTGATAACCAATATGTTTTGCCATTGCATCCTGAATTCCTTGTCCCTTGGGCAAATGCTTCTGATGCTTGCGTTTTCGAGTCTGCTCCAATGCCTGATAAGACCAATAATGTTTTCTGGGATATCTCCTTCTTTCTAGTGCGCAATATGTTTATGCCTTTCCTTTGAAAATTAGAGTGAGGTTGGGCAACTGTTGTGGCTTATTACATTTTGCAATTTCTTGTAAGACTGTAGATTCCAACTGTTGCAATGTCTGGCTAGGTACCACATACGGGTGTAATGTATTGCATTACTGCAGAGTCTTGCACCTTATTTCTTGAGAGAACTGAAACAGTAACGAGGTTCCATTCCTTTCCCTTACCTGTATCAAGGGCATCCCTTTTCAAGGGAATGAAGGGATTCTATGGCTATTGACTTAATATTGGTGATCTCGAGGAATGACTTTGGGCAAAGAGCAACTTAGAAATCATTAGCATCAGTCTCAGTAGTCAGTACAGAAAGAGGAGACGTCAAGAGTGATTGCTAAGTATTCCTTGTTATTAGGGTTGTCAGTACTAAAAGGACTGGCTTCAGTAGATTGGTCATCTCTGGGTGGTGTGGTGCCTATGTGAAGCAGAACCTCCTAGCCTGCTTGCATGCATTGCATCTGACCCAAGATGGATGAATTTTCCCTAGTCTGATATTTGTATTCTCAACATGACACATGGTGCTTGCGTTTTTTAATTTTCCAGTTCAACGTCAAAAGCCAACAAATTTAATGCATTATCTATCAGTACTTTGTACTTACGGGACTAAATATATCTACAGGTTGCAGGAGTTGCTCTTATTTTCGAGGTGCAAAGAAGTTCCAGATCAGAAGCTAAAAAGGAGGAACTACGAAAGCAAGAAATGGAGGTACTACTTTACCAATATCTCTTTTTTTAACAGTAATAATCTCGTGTTCCTTTTATTACTAGGGCCAACCCATATCCGTGTTGAGGTTGCCTGCTTTTATTTGGTTAGCAATTGTTCTATCATTACCTATTTGTTTCAAGTAGGATGTACTTTTTCTCCGGAATATTTTGGTTTCAGAGATGTGTCTCTATATTCCAGATCATGTACGGAATTGTTAGTCTACTTATCAAAGTTAATTGAGTAGTCTCCACAGAGCTTCCTCATCTTGGTATCGGGCCAAGCAAAATTTTTGGTTCTTGCTTTCTTATCGTAATATCATTTTAATCAGCAGCGACAGTTGTTTTTTTGTGTTGGTTTATTCGCGCTTGATTTTTTGAACTGTGAACTCTTTCTATAACAAAGATGTACCAGAACAAAACTTGATCCATTAGTTCAATCAAATAAGGATAGACCATTGACGGGTGAGATTACATTATCTACCAAGTAGGCAGCGCAGTAATGTTGGACAGTCGTTTCTTTGATATTTTTCGTGCACTCCTATACATAACGTCAATTTGTGTAAACTCCTTCAGAGTTTAGAAGTTGTCAACTTAGTATAATGCTACACATTCTTTGTCGTCTTTAAATAACTAATCTGTTATTACTGCTTAGTGCTCGTGGCAAGAACTTTATATACTCCCTCCGTCCCATAATGTTTGGGATGGAGTTAGTATTTTTCAGCAACAAAGAGCTTAAGGTTGCATTCAATCAAGGGTTCTCTAGTGAAGGAACCATACAAATACATACAGGTGTTGCCTGTCGGAGCTGGAGTGATTGACCTAGGGTAAGATAGGGGTAGATTAGAGTCATCAGGATTAATGTTGGGCAACTCCAGTAACTGCTTTTATATGTAGTTCATCTATATAAGGTGAATATCTTTAACTCTCAATTTTGGAAACCCTAATTCCAGGCTGTACTCCATGGTTATTCTAAACCTTATATTCCAAATTCTTGCATTGAAAAGCGACCTAATTGTTTCTCCAATCCATCCTTTCTCCTCTTTTAATCTATCAATGGACGTCCATATGGAGGCGCATTTCTTTAGGTATTTGTTTAAGCAAATGTCTTTCAACGGTATAAATTTTTTATCAGATGCATGTTATGTTCAACTTGAGAAAATTGGTCAATGCAGCCGACCCCCAAGTAATTGGTACAAAGCCATGTTGAGTTAGTTCAAGAGCCTCGGGTGTCAATGTTGTCTGGTTGTGCATAGAAGTTAAAGGCATCATACTTGCAAGTTCTGTCTCGCTATGGGTCTCTTGTCTGGTAATGTTAACAGAGAAGTCTGAAAGTAGGACACATGCATGTTTTCTGCAACTTGATTGTCCAAGAGAAATGTCGTTAGCCGGTTTTGTTACAAATATGAAATGAAGCAGTCTCATTATCAATAGTTGCGCATATCTGAATCCACTGTCCTCTCTTAATGTCATGCTTCTTACAATGATTTCTACCATGTGCTTGTTGAAATCCTGATGTTCATGGTTACATAGGGTTTGAGGCTAAGAGATGAACAGCTTGCGGGAGAGGTAGAGCATCTTAAGCAAAAACTTGAAGAAATCGAACAACTTGCTAGGGCACGAGGACTCGCTGGTGTTTTCAACCTCAGACAGGCTCCTGCTGAAGATTTGAAGTCTGGGAAAAAGCTAGCTTGACGTGATCACAAGATTTTAACTGCAAATAATGCATTTGCTGTTGTTAGTAGCAAAAGTAATAAATTCATTCCTGGTGATCTTATGAAGCTCTCAACAAAAAAGCTTTCTTCTTTCTCATTGTTTGACTCATTGTTGTCCTTTGCCCATTTTGGCCTCAGCAGGTCCATTTTTGCAAATTGAATGAAGAATGCAGAAATTTGGCATTTAGGAGAGAAAACTACTTTTTGATTGTTTTTGCTTTCGTAAAAATGCATGAGTAAAAAGATGTGTGTTTCTTCGATAGTTTTCTTCTCTCATTTTTTTTTCTATCATTAGCGGTAAGTTCATAACAATTACATCAACATGGATTTGTTGTGTTTTTGAAATAATAAGAAAATCCAACAACGCTAAGGCTTTGTTTGGAACTTATGGAAAAAGAAAGGAAAGGAAGGAAAATTTAATAAATTTTCTCTCCCCTTGTTTGGTTTAGAAAGAAAGTGAGGAAAAATAAGAAAATCAAGTTTTGAGCACAGTGCATTTTACTCTGTTATCTTCACACTTTTTTTCCCTTAACCATCTTCTTCTATTTTTTCTTTTCTTTCCACAAGTTCCAAACATGTTTTAAGCCATTCAATTTATTTAAAACATGTTCTTAAAAATCAATGTAAAAAATGAGATAATAGTAAGAGCTTAATCGATTTTTGTTTTTGAATTCGTAGGGATAAAAATTAAATGAATCGATTAGACCCTTACCAATATCTGAATGAGATAATTTTTAGGCGGAAGCTTTAAAATAAACAAATTGAATGACTTTGATCACTGGTATGAGACTCTGAAATGAACCTCATGCAATCTTATGTACATTTGGGATATAGTGTACCCATACTTGGGCTCAAGAATTCCAAGTTGAGAATAATTCCCCTTGTCAATGAGCTCTTAGCTTTGTTGGCATTATCCACCGTCTTTTTTAGTGAATGCTTGGGTTCGAGTCTCATAAGGGGTGGTTGGTTAGGGTTCTGGTCTATGAACAATCTCATACATCTTGATCTCCCGTAGCCTAACTTTCAAATTCCTGCTAAGATGTACTCCCTCCATCCCCATTTTTTAGTCCCCTTTAGGAATTCGTGCTACTTTTCAATTGATTATATTTTGTAATCTATAATTTTTTAGGTGATTTTAAAAATATTGTTTAAAAAAAACTAATTAAGATTTATTAAACAA
This sequence comes from Rhododendron kiyosumense, assembly GCA_019656275.1. Taxonomy (NCBI): domain Eukaryota; kingdom Viridiplantae; phylum Streptophyta; class Magnoliopsida; order Ericales; family Ericaceae; genus Rhododendron; species Rhododendron kiyosumense. The sequence continues at coordinate 81,570 of BPLS01000470.1, read as the reverse complement.
GATCTATATTTCATATAAATAGTAGGAAAATGATTTTGGCATTCTAATTTTTGATGATGGCACTCCAAAATTTGTGTTCTAGTGTACCTTGCAATGTATAATTTTCATACTAAAAGACAAATTTAAGAGTGCCATCATAAAAAATTGAAGTGGCAAAGTCTAAATAGTATTATAAATTATAAATTATAATTAATTTTTTATTTGATTGAAATAGTAAGAGTGACAAAAGAAGGGGACGGAGGGAGTATATATTGAAAAAAGAAAAAGAAAAAAGAAAAAAAAGGAATAATTCCCCTCGATCTTTGCCGCGTCGACATTCCTTTTCTCATCGGTTAGTTGGGAAAACGTATTGGAAGACGGCACTGCTCATCATATAGTGGAGAGAGAAAGTGAAAAGAGAGAGAGAGAGAGAGAGAGAGAGAGAGAGAGAGCAAAACCCTAGATATCATCAAGAACACAGCCCCTGACCCTATCTCTCTCTACGTTTCTCTCGGTACAGCTTCTCCCTGTAATCCGCCAAGACTTTCCCTCTTCGAATTAGGTATCGTACGCTCTCTCTTTTGATCGATAATAATTGCTCCAATCAATAATTGCTCCAATCAATAATTGCTTTCTTTATCAGAGTAAGAATTGAATTTTCTTGGCTTTTATATGCCATTATTATTTCTTTCGCGATCGGTCTAAATTTGTTCACAGTTTTGGCCTTTTGGGCATGCCCTTGTTGATTTTTCACGGCTACGAGCGCATCAAATTTAGGGTTTCTCAACCCATCAGGGTTGATCCACCTGTGACCTAATTAAACCCGGAGAATAGTGGAAGAGATTCTAAATTGGGGTTTTTTGAACCCATCAGGATGGCCCAGTTGTTTGCGATTGTCACTGGGATAAACGTAGACCCGTTGGTCTTGTGTTCGACTCTTGCTGGCAATGCCTCCTCACCAAAATTAGAAAGGTAGAAGAAAACAGTTGAGGTTTCTCTGTCCCACTAGTGGGTATGATTGTGAACAAGGGTTGAATACGGTTAGGAGTGTGTCTGATTTATGGTTCTCGGTCCTATATGTGGGTTTTGATTAGACAATGGATTTGATAGGTGCGCATAGCCATAGTTTACTTTGCAGGGATGGGTCCTCCTCCCAAAAAGGAAAATTAGTAAAAATAAGGTTTCTCCATGCAACTAGTGGGTTCTTTTCTCTGATGGCAAAAGGGTTAATTTTAAACACGCTTGCAAGTGTATCTAAATTATGCTTTCACGGTCCAACATGTGGGTTTGATTGAGAAGAGGAGACAATTGAATTGTAATGTTTTCAGGGGTTGGTGTTGTGATGGGGAAAGGGTCGAAGAGTGGTGGATGCAAGTCTGCGTCGCACCAGCTCCTCAAGGATAAGGCGAAGAACCGCGTGGATGACCTCCAAGGCATGTTCACGAATCTACAGTCGGCCAGGAAGGAGAGCCGTACGATTGATGTAGCTGTGCTCGAAGAGCAAGTGCATCAGATGCTTCGAGAGTGGAAATCTGAACTCAATGAACCCTCCCCAGCTTCTTCTTTGCAGGTTAGCATCTTCTCTTTATGCAATTTAGTTCACATGCTTCTGTATAGGTACTTAAGTATATCTGTGCACATAAAGGGAAAACACCTGCGGTTACATAGTCCACATTACGTAAGAAAGTTTTGTAATGAATGTTGCTAATCATCGTGGTGAATGCTCTGAAGGAGTGTGTTTAGTTACGGGGATTCTCCTCTTGTTATGAAATCTACCGAGTGTTACTAATATTGGGTATTGTTGTGATTTTTGGAGGTTTTGCTGACGAATCTCTGTGGTGTATTTACGGACCATTGACAGTGTGCATCTGTAGGGGCGTGTATGGTAGCTGCACCCATATATTTCATTGGGAATTGTAATCTTAATGGATGTTTGTTGTGCTTGGATAAGTAAACTGTGAGCCGAGTTGTGATTTGGTATGTGAACCGATGATATTTGCAGGGTGGGAGTCTGGAAACTTTTTCATCCGACATTTATAGGCTGCTGCAACTCTGTGAGGAAGAAGATGATGCTACCAGTGCATTAGCTGCCCCAAAGCCTGAGCCTGATTCCCAGAAAATCGGGGGTGCCACCGGCTTCCAAGAGGTTTAGACCATCTGTGTTTTTTTAACTCCTGTCTTTTACCTTGTATTGCATCCATTAGTCTGTTAAGATATGCGTACACATATTCTGTTTACTATAGAATTATGAGATTGTGAAGTGTATCTGTGCAATTATAATCTAGTATTTGTCCTACAACAGATTAAGTGGATAATAGATAAGGGGTATTCACGTACTGTTTTTCTGTGGGAAGGGGAAGAACACAAATGTAACTACTCTACAATGTTTATAAAACATTCACATTGCTAGTTTGGAAACTCTCTGCTGTCCTATCTATTCTATATAAATGTTTGTCATTGCGTCAATTTAATGTAGTTCTTGCTATTTTCTTGCAAAATGTTATTGCATTATCATGTATGGTTCTTCACAGTCAGTATATCAGGATGGTTGTTATTGCTAGGTTTTTAAAAACAGACAATGTTCATTGTGCCTTTTTGTCGGTGCCCTGCACTGCAATTGTTATCTGGACTTGTCGAATTATGGAAAACAAAAAAAACACTATAGGTGCATCTGGTTTGGAAGTTTGGTTTCCATTATTCTCCCCTCTATCTTTGTGTGTCTGTGTATATCTTCTTATCCATGTCTGTCTCCACTTGTACGTGCTTATTATTCTCTTTGGAGAGTTTGATAGGGTGACTAATGATTATTGTAATGGTTAGTGCATCTCATACAATCACCCCTGTCATTCTATTCATGTGCACGAACACGAACCTGCGCATTCACATGTACACGCACATAGACACAAAAATGTGGGAACTTCAATCGTTAGCTAGTATGTCAATTTTTGCCTAACTTGTACTATCGCTTATCAAGCTTTTGACAGGTGTTGGCTTTGGCTACTCTATAAATATCATCAGCTATATGTTTTTATTCTCAGTGTCTATTTTGCAATTTGACTTTCCATCAAGTTCTCCTTTTTAAAAATCATCTGAGTCTATCACCAAATCTCCTTATAGGTCCATTTGCCTGTGGTCTCTTTTGTTTAGCCTTACATTCATCCATAAATAATAGTTTTTTCAGGTAGGAAGAGACGGGGCTTAATTCTTTACCTTTCCATTCCAATCTGATTTGTTGAATTTATTTCTCAATTTAGCAAGTTAGTAAGGATCAGGTTACATACTCACTGAGAAATCATGCAATCCATTTGATGCAGGGATTTGCTGTGAATCGGGGTCCCCCTGGGCAAGATTTCCAGCCAATTGATCAATACAGAGGTTCCTCTTCAGTAATTCAGAACATAGAAGTCAACAACTTGGGGCTTCCCACTCAGTTGGACCACATTGCATATAATATGCATCAAGATGTTGAACAGAACTACTCTGGTTTTGATACTACTGGTCTGTATGGGGAGGAGGCTATGCAACAGATTTCTGACTATTTGCCAAACATTTGCCCTCCACCTTCTGCTTTCTTGGGGCCCAAATGTGCACTTTGGGATTGTCCGAGGCCTGCTCAAGGATTGGATTGGTGTCAAGACTACTGCAGTAGTTTTCATGCAGCACTCGCATTGAATGAAGGGCCACCTGGTATGACTCCAGTTCTTCGACCTGGGGGCATAGGCCTGAAGGATGGCCTGCTTTTTGCCGCTCTTAGTGCCAAAACCCAGGGAAAAGATGTTGGTATTCCGGAATGTGTGGGTGCCGCAACTGCGAAGTCACCATGGAATGCTCCTGGTAAGCTATTGTCTGTTTTTTGCATGCTTTATGTGTTTTCTGTTCTCTACCACGGATAGAAAATCATACATACCTTTATACACAACCATGAACGCACACACAGTCGTGTAGACCTCGCATAATTGTTATTTGTCCTTGATACCAAAAACTACTGACTACTTCTGTGATGGCAATTGGATTTATATCAACTCCTTTTTATTGACTACCTACGTTATGTCGGATATTCTATGGATACAAGTTATTTAATGTTCTAAACTCTTGTGCTTTTTATTCTGGATACTGAGAATTGTCTATTCTGTTTTCTAGTTTTGAACCCGTTGTATATTTTCTTTGCAGAACTATTCGATCTTATAGTCCTTGAAGGTGAAACAATTAGGGAGTGGCTCTTTTTTGATAAGCCTCGAAGAGCTTTTGAGAGTGGGAATAGGAAGCAACGATCGCTGCCGGATTATAATGGACGCGGATGGCACGAGTCAAGGAAGCAACCGATGAATGAATTTGGAGGGCTGAAGAGATCTTATTATATGGATCCACAACCGAGGAAAGATTTCGAATGGCACCTTTATGAATATGAGATCAATAAATGTGATGCTTCTGCCTTGTATAGGTTGGAATTCAAGCATGTTGATGGGAAGAAGAGTGCAAAAGGTAAAACTACAAATGATTCAGTTGCTGATTTACAGAAACAGTTGGGAAGGCTTACAGCTGAGTTTCCCTCGGACAGCAAGCGATCTGTGAATGGGAGGGCAAAGGCTACTTCGAAGGGTGGTGTTGAAAATATTTATTCTGCTCCAAACCAAGTGACAATAACAAGTGAAGGATTTAAGGACGGAACAGAAGATTATCTGGTTGATGATGTGAATGGATATTACTTAACATAGTTGGAGAAACTTGGATTCACAGAGAAAAAGCAGCATCTTATCAGTCTAGTAAATCATTAACCAAATTGTCTCATTTTAGCATTTTGGCAATGGTTGCCACAATGTTTTTTCTCTCCATATGGTCCAGTCTTCAGTTTCTTAGCAACCCAACCTTGTTTTTGGCACTTGCGGAACTTGTGGATAATTGACTATTATCTGGAGCTGCAGAGCTGGAGCATTTTCAAAGTCCTAACTGCTGGAAGATGATTTATGGAAAGAAGATTTGACCGCCATGTTATCCTTTTAATCGTTTGTGCTTTAGTGAACACTATAAATCATGTGTTGCCAGACAATGGTAATATCTTCGAAGGCTCTTTTGGATTTAGACTTCCTTCTAATTATCAAGGAGGGGCATAGTCCATGGTTAGACGGCATCAGCAATATGTAACTTCTAATCGTTAGGTAAGTTATCTGGAGTTATCAGTGAATTGTGACAGTTGATTATTGGTGCAATTTTTCTTGTTGCTGGGTATATAAGCTATATGGAGTTATTGTCAGAAGTTGTCGATGTTCATTGTTGGAACTTTTCTCGTTTCTGGGTATATAAGTTATCTTGAGTTGCGTGGTTGGTTATTATTGGTGCGTGTGAATGATTTCTTTTTGCAATTTTTAGTTTGTTAACTGTTTGTTTTTGCAACCAATATGGGTGTTCTCCGTTTGCATTGTCAGTGAGATGGATTTCATGTTCTGCTTTAAGATTTGAGCTTGACCGGATAGATTAATGGATCATTCCCAAATCAAGTTGCAAACAATGCTTTTGGGTTGCTTGCGGCAGCGTCTGATTCTTCCTTTTCCTCTCCGATCTCCTCAGTGTTGCTTTCCTTTTTCTTGTCGGCCATCACTACTTCTGGGCATCGTCCTCTTCGCCTTCGTGGTCAGCCGCTGGCTACTTGTTGGGGTAGCAGTTTCTACTTAACGGCGAGGTCAGTTCTTCGGGGCTCAGCGATGCTGGTTCGTCTCCACCGTTCTGTTCTCCTGGGTTTAGTTTGGTTTTCTCAGTCTAACCGCTAAGCGAGGCAAGGGCGAGGCTGGTGGCTGCTGGGTGTTTTTGTAGGGTTAGGGTTTGTTTGGGCTTTAATGTTGGGCTTACCCTTTTTATTTGGACTTTTAGTGTTTGGTCTGCGTCTCATTTACACTTACTGTTCAAATTGGGCTTTTAGGTCTTTTAGGTGTTGGGCTCTACTTTGTATTGTTTTATTTGGGGCATCTCTTTGGTTGGCATCTTGCTAATCAAAGGTTTTGGTCTTGGATGGGCACCTGTTGCCTTTGGTCTTTGCTCCCTTTGGTCTTTGTCCCTTTGGTCTTTATAATATTTCAAAAATTAATAAATTTTTTTTTTCTTGCCGTTCAAAAAAGATATGCTTGAGCTTCTACTTTCTATTCGTCTTGCCGCGATTACCTCCAGGCAGACTTTGATAACCGAGTGTAGTAGACCTCTACTGATTTTATCTAGGTGGTGTGAAGGTAATGACACATTTGGATTTGGCGAAGTAAAAGGCATCTTGTTGCTATATGCTGTTCAGTGGTCAGGAGGAATGCAAATTGCAACCTTGATTTTTCTTTCATTGCCTCGATCTCCTTGTGGTTTTGAACAACAGCAGCAGAATCCATATAATCCACAATCATTGGGGATATAGGTGGGGAGGATTGGAGACAGATCTAACATTTGACAATATGTACAAGGTGACTGCTATCAGAAGATTACTAAAACAGTGGCCTCCTATATACCTGTTTTGCTACGGAACCATGCCTCCACATCAAAGCCAAATGACATCAGAGAAGGCAGGCCTAGAGACTCAATTCAATTTATGTGCACATTACCATACTTCCTTCATTGATAGTCCAGAACATTGGTATGCACACAAAAAAGCTAGAGAGTCCATACTAATGTTAAGATGAACGAAACGACGAGTCTCTAGTATAGTTTTCGAGTAGTTCTAGGACCACATCTATTTTACACACCTATACACACGTGTGTAGGCTCCACACACACTAAAGTGTGCAGTGTGTGTGGAGCGCATAGACTTGTATGTGTGAGTATGTATTTGAGTGTGTAAAATGGATGTAGTAGACTTATTGATAGTTTTCATCGTTGGTCATTTTGGCAAGAGCATAAAGTCTGTTTTCCATGACTCACGACCTTTATTATCATGAACTTGTTATAAAATCAAGACAAATATTAACAAAACCTGCATAAAAGTAAACAAATATTGGACACAATATATGTATAAAATAGTTCTTCAAGAACTATTGAATCAGTCTGATCAAATTCTCATTACCTTTCTGTCTGTTTCTTTTCTTTCCTTTCTATTATTTTCTCAATTTTCTGTGCATCTTTCTTACAATCTGAAGGATTCTTATATAGACAAAATATCTCAAGAGTGTATTTAATGCTAACGCTATGCCAACCACATCTTTCTCCAAAGTCTTTCAATCTTGAGAAAAGCCAAGTGCGAAAAAAATGGGCAAAGAAAAGACTCTTAAAGTGTACATGAACGGCTCAGATTCACTACACTGAGCCGTTCATGTACACTTTAAGGGTATTTTTTTTGCCCATTTTCTTTGTCCTTAACACTCCTCATCAATCATAAATGTCTTCATAGTCTTTCAACTTTGATCGATCATCCACCAATCATTCATAACAGAACTTTTATTTTGAGCTAAACTGTTGGGAATCAAGAGAGAATTCACACAATCATATACACTACTTTTATTTATTTCTCAAACAAAACATACAAATTACATCTCACTCTCCTCTCTGCTCTCTTTTTTCTCTCTTCTTACCACTCCAATACAAAACAAATACACAACTCACACAAAACAAACCACGTGACACTCATCCTCTCAATTACCTCACACAAAGAAATACTATTCAATTGGCTTGGCCCCACATCATTCAATCCTATCTTCTTCTTGGTCTCTGATCCACACACACAAAAATCCCGTCCCCCTCATATAATTAAGTTTATTTCCAAGATAAACTACAACAAATACGAAACATGACTAACCTTACATGGTAGAGATCGAGAGAC
>BPLS01000470.1:11625-51540 GCA_019656275.1 Rhododendron kiyosumense | reverse complement strand
TCAGGGTCCCATAATTAGCCTGGCAGGAGCTGATGCTCATATTAAACACTCAAGGCCTAACCGTTCTGGTGGGTGCTTGGCAGGGGATATCAGGGTCCCATAATTAGCCTGGCAGGAGCTGATGCTCATATTAAACACTCAAGGCCTAACCTTTTAGGTAGGTGCTTGGCAAGGGATATCGGGTCCCATAACGCCCGACAGAAGCAGTCACTCACGAGAACGTAAATGAGAGTTTGAGATTGAAAGACGATTTTAAATGATGAGCAATTCATGTGAAACATCGATGGCCTTATTGGTGACTTGTGAGTAAATCCAAAAGAGTTACGGTCATTCTCTGTTAGAGTTGTTATATTTTATTTATTATAAAACTTGGAGTTGTGGTGCATGAAAAGGATTTGGGGTTGACGGGTGAGTTTCTTTGTTGTTGAGGTGCGGTACTATTGTTCGACGTGTCATTGCTTACCTTAAGTCCTAACTCTATGTGTGTAATGTGTATATTTTTGGTGAGAGGTTGGCTAGTTGTATGAGAAAAGAAAGTGAAAACATTTTGTTGTAGAACCCAAATTTATCTTTAGGTCATTGAAATGGAAATGATAAAACAAGGATTGATTTGGATAACGCCGTAACGGTAAGCAAAGGTTTTAAGAGTATTGGTGTGTGTGTGGATGAGAGTGTGTGTTTGAGAAATTGAGTTAAATATTTTCCCTGTGTGAGTACGTTATTTTGAGTTCCACTTTTTGACAAAACAAATATGTCCTTTTTGGAAAATGCTTTTCCTTGAGATCTGTCTTTACTTTTGCATATAATTTAGGTATGGATATCCCTACGAGCTAGTGTAGCTCACCCTATCCTTTCAGGTACAAATCAGAGGCTATGACATGGGTTGCTGTGCTTGCATATGATCTTGCATTTTGAAAGCGACTTCACAGAGTTAATTTGGTATCTCTTATAGACTTTATCTCTGGACGAAGAAATTGTAATCTTATTATTATTATTATTATTTTTATTAAATGAAGGATTCCTTTAAATTCTTAACTTTCTTTTAACGTGATCTAGTGGCTTTAGGCTGTTGGGCCAAGGATGTAAATTTGGAAATGCTTTGGAGTTTGGAGATGATTTGCGAACAAGGGAAATAAAAATGGCTTTTTTGGATATTATTTGTATCATTGTGAGCAGTTTTATTTATCGAAAACCTTTAATATTTATGTTGAAAATCGAGGACGTGACAGAAACCCTCTCCATTTTTATCTTTATCAATCATACTCGTATAATTCAATTTTAGTTTGGTTTTTCATAGCTTTTCACTGTATTTAGATTGAAACCTACACTTCTAAAAAATTGTCATATTTTTTGATTTTTGTCATGTTTTTTATTTGATTATATTTTGTTCATCTACCTCGATTGAAACTTACACTTTTCAAAACTTGTTATGTTTTCTAATTTTTGTCATATTTTATTTATCTACCTTGATCGAAATCAACACTTTCGAAACTTGCCATGCTTTTCGATTTTGTCATTTTTTTAATTGATCTTGTTTTGTTCATCTACCTCGATCAGGTTTTGTCATGTTTTGTGAATTGCTCATGTTTTGTCATGTTTTCTAGATTACACATTCGTTTTTGTAAGAGTCGTGTTTTCTTTTTAGATTTTAAGGGAATGAAAATATAAGAGAGAATATTAGAAGAAAGAAAAAACTAAAAAGATTAGGTGTGAGAAATGTTTGAAAGAGGAGAGAGAATTGAGATAATTAGAAAAGATTAAAAAAAAAAGAGAGAGATTTGAAAAATTAGGAGAAAGAAAGGGTAGTTTAGGATTTAATTGAATTTGAGGATGGAAAGATAAGTATTTAAACACATTAGGATAAACACTTAAATAAGTAAGGTAAAAAGAATGGCTAATTAAGTTCCCTTTTAGTTTATCAACACATAATGTCTATACCAATTAACCATTGACCTCATGAATATCAAGAAAGCATATCCCAACTAGCATAATTAATGCAGTATATAATACTAGATCACACATGAAAAGGAATACATTAACTCGTCCATAAATCTAAACATTTTCGAAGATTCTTCGATTAACACATGCATTGAGAGAGAGAGAGAGAGAGAGAGAGAGAGAGAGAGAGAGATATGAAACCGAAGCAACCCTGATGAAAAACATAGCTAGACTATCTCTTCAACTTTCACACTTTTCCTACATCTGCAATCAAGAACACAAATAAGCAAAACCAGGTGCTAATTAGCAGCTTGAAAGAAGGTTATAAATGCCCATGAAAAAAAACTTCTCTACAGTCCACACAAAAAAGGATATTGTACAATTTTAGGATTTTGAGCGCATCACAATAAATTCAATTGAAATGACTTGGAGTTCAGGTACTAGTAAATCATTCATCAAACCAATTGTTTTGATATACTCCCTCCGTCCCGGTTTGTTTGTCCCCTTTTTGACTTTTTGAGAGCGTTTGACCTCTCAAAGAATTGTCTATAATTTTCAATTCGTAATGTTTTTAATATGCAATATGGATCTTGTTTGATAGATCTCAATTAGTTTTATTATACAAAATCTTCAAAATAAAAAAAAATATTATAAAATGTAAGATATAAGTATATTTTTGAAAGACACGATTTTCGACAATAAGACAAACAAACCGGGACGGAGGGAGTATTATATACCTCTTCGCCGTATCATTTCAAAATTGAACACTTCCACTATTCTTAATTCTATGAAAAAATTGTCTATATTTTTTAATCCGTGATGTTTTTACAAATTAGTTATAGTAAACAAAGTTTTAAAAATTACATAAAACATTATCAATCGAAAGATGGAGACAATAGTATAAAAACGGCACGCAATTCCGAAAACATTACTACGATGGGCCGGACAGAGTATATGTTACAAATTGAAAAAAATATAGGGAAAAGCATTCATGAGGTGGATTGTACCATATGAGTGGTGTTTTCTGAAGCAGTAGAGCTGATGATGGGAGTTAACGTGCGCACCAGGTAGTAGAAACCCCCGTGGTGGAGCGACTGGAGGGTGACGCCCCACTCATTGGTGAGCACAGGGTGACCGCTGGAGTGGACGAGCACCGCATCATCTCCGAACGCCTCGCGCACGTTGAAGGGCCCCACGGCCACCTCAAACGCCACGTCGTTTATGAACACCGTCGATTTAGCGGCCGGGCCCACTGCCGCGGCCGGTTCGGCAACGCCTGCACCTGCGAAACAGGGAATCATTTCCTGTCATCAACTGGACTGGAGCGGCAGTACTTGTAGTAATGTGCACGAGACCAAAGCAGCAGTCGTCAATCAAAACCAACGCTGCGGGGAACCATGCACACGTCCATCTAGACATTACATCGCCAATTCCGGGGAAAAAGACAATTGTACCCTCGTCATTGTTTCCCCCATCTATAATTGCCTTGCCTTTGTTTTTTTTTTTTTTCAATATTGTACGCATCAGTGGAGGTTAACGGAGTTTTAGTAGCTTAGTCCACTTAGAGTTTTAGACGCTATTTATAGCCTTGAATCCTAAACGCCCACAACGGTGTGGTCTCCCACATGAGGAGGATACGAGTTACCAACTGGGATAGTATCCCAACAACAGTGCTATAACCATACACAAATACTTACGTACGCACTACTCCTATAGGGTTGGGTCTCACACACATTACACACCTCTCAGTATGTGTGGATCTCATATTTATTTATTATGAGTATGTATTAAATAAGTATTTGTGTGTGGTTCTAAAGTTATTGGGATCCGAATGGTACTTGCCTCACTTCACATGCCAAAAAGTGGTGTATAAATCAGTCATGTCCTTGTAAAGGTTCTAGTGAATTTATTTTCGAGCAATTTTTGTGGCAAGGTCGCTTAAAAATGGAGTATTATCGGATTACGTTATCGACAATTTAGATGTTTTGAGTTTTTTTGGGTACTGGTGATTTGACTTCCATCTGCACACATGCATCCAGTTTTCAATTTTAAATAGATTAACAAACACGTTATATTGGACAGGAATTGTAAGAGTGATTGGATGTTTCTGTCTCTGTCCAAGTCAATTTGTGGATCCTTTTTAAGGCCTACTTGGATGATCAGAATCTTTTCTTCCCAATTGGAGTATTACCTTCATTCATGAGGTGGACTGTGTATGGTTTGGGTTTAGAGATCTGTGAGTCCTCTTTGCTGTTTCTATTTGCGTACGATTTTTATTAATTATTTTTAATTATTACTTTTATTTATTTTTATCTCTCTTCACTTATTATTCTAAAAGTCTCACTTAAAAATATTATTTACATGATTTTCGACGCAATTAATATTCTTCACTGAGCTTAGAAGGCAAATGATTTCATGAATCCGGCCAAGATCCCCATCCTACTACATTCCCATACAAATTCACATGAAAATAAATGCCTAAATTAAAAGGAGGGTCCTTGATTCATTATGTGTATTAGCCACACTATACCAAGGTCGAATAACGATTCAATGCGTCTGTGAAAACCCCTCCCTAGTTAGATACGAGAATGTTGAGTGGTATAAAAGGTATTACTAACTTGAGTTATAACTTTTGCGTGGCACGTTGTTAGGGTAAATTGAGATATCACAATTGAGATATGTGGCGTATCACATTTCAGTTTCTATTTCTCGTAGTGGTACGATCTGCATTTTAGGTAACATCGAGCCACCTACTCTTTCCAAATGTTTATTTATATATATGGATTCTTGTGGAATTTTAAGGGTTTGTTGGAACTTGAGGAAAGTGGGAGAAAAGAAAGAAAGGAAAATGGGAGAAAGTTGAGAGAAAAATACAACTATTCACAAAGCTAAAAACTTTTATTTTCTCTCCCAACCAAATAATAGAAGAGAATTTTTTAAAAATTTCCTTCCTCTTCCCTTTTTTTTTCCACAACTTCCAAACAAAGCCTAAAAGTACGTTTCTATGGCTCTAGTCAATTATTCATGCTGTTTGGTAATGGAGTAATTTAAAAGCTACTGAAAGGTAGACCTGTTGCCGGAGATTATTCTTCCACATCCAAACAAAAAGAGATGTAATGATACGTACCCAGAATTTGACTGATGATAGATGGAACACTGACAGCAGAAGCAGCTGTAGTAACAGTGGAAGGATGAAAAACGTGATTTGCAGCTCCAGTAGCACAAGTACTAATGGGATTAGGAGGAGGAGGAGTTGTATTAGCGCTAACAGTGCTGTTGTAACTCATCAACTTCTCATCCTCCACCACCTTCTTCATCATCATCAACTCGCTGAGCAACATCCCAGAACAACTCCCGTCCGTCTGGTTCTCATCGCCGCCGCCACCACCCTGTCCTCCAAGACTACCAGACATCTCCGCGGAGAATCCAAACCCTCCTTGACTCATGAAAATGGAACCACCAGTGTTGTTCGTGGTTTGGAAACAGAAGGGTTGCGGGGCCGGCAAGATCTCGGGCGGGGTGTTGATCTGGAAGTAGGTCTGGTTAACCGACTTGGTCGGGGAAGATTTGTCCGACGAAGACGAGGAGGAGGACGGGGCGGTGGTGGTTGTTGCGGAGTTGGTGGTGGTGGGGGAGTTTTGTTGTTGTTGTGGTTGTTTGTTGGAGGTTCCGGTGGTGGTTTGGAGGTGGCGTTGTTGCTGCTTGTGCTTGCTTCTGGATTTCCTGTTCTGGAACCAGTAGAAGACGTTGGCGTCGCCTACTTGGCCGAACTCTTGGAGTTGGGCTCTGATTTTCCTTATCTCGTCTCTCGGAGGGTTCACCATTCCGGAGTTGAATATGGATTCCAGGATCCGGATTTGTTCCGGTTTAGGGTTCCACCGCGGTTTTGGCTCTGGAGTTCTTTCTTCGCACCCGGGCACTGTTTGATATCACAACAAACAAACACTCAAGAAATGATTCCAATCACCTTCTCTCTTGGTATCGTTTTCGTTTTCTGTTTTGATCAGCATCGGAAAATGATACCGCCGCCACACAAGATTTGCAAAACAATTTACATATTGTAACTGGTATGCTGTAGAACATGTTCAAATTTTCCTCAATAAATTTGTTGCTGATAAAAAAAAAAAATTTCAAGTTTGTTTTTAATTAAGTCTCATTTTTTCGATTGAGCGGATTGTGGAAAATGCAAGAACAATTGCATTGAAAAAACTTGTACTCAAAGAAGCGTAGTGAAGAGCAACCATTTTTGGTGTATGTAACATCCATCTTTCTTCTCATCCTTTTTTTTTTTTTTGCGGGAAATTTCTTATATTTTTTGAACACAAACAAAAACTCTTTGGCTATGAACAGTTTTAGGAACTCATTTCAGGGGAATTTTGCGGAAGCGGCACATTATGAATAACTAAAAAAATTAAAGATTTGAATTATAAAAAAGAAAAGACATGGGTTAATATATATTTCTTTAAGGAATAATGGGCCCAGGAATAATTCATGAGTGAGTTAAATAACAAAACGTAATTATAAAATTCAAAAATCACGTATAGTCACTGTCAAGTTGTCAACTGATATGTGTTGCATCTCTCAATATATGCACCATTGAAAAGCTTTCCAAAGGATTCTATGAACGCATATAAAGACTACAAAAAGAAGTCCAATTCACTTTTGTCTCTCTTCATCTCTTGTGTTGTTTACAGCACATACAAGAGAGAGAGAGAGAGAGAGAGTCGAATGATACAAATTACTTACCTATATAGCAAAAAAAAAAAAAAAAAATTAATGGTACAAATTTCTAACGATGAGATGAGTAATTCTTAAGAAGATTACCTGCTGCGTAAGGGGTTCTGTGGGGAAAGTCAGATGACAAAAGAGAAGAAGAAGGGTTGATGACGTCATTCTGCCACTGGTGGAGTTGGGCGGTGGTGGTGTTACAGGGTTTGGACTTAAACATGCTAGGCCAGTGCTTGTTTGATGAGGCCATGATAGTGTTGATGATTGATTTTATGAGAGAGAGAGAGAGAGAGAAACAACACCAAAGAAACAAAAATCCCTTTTGTTGCTCTATCTCTCAAGTCTCAATGGAGGAAACCACTAGGCCAACATACCATCTCCTCTTATAGCCTGCTCACCTACCCCTGTGGTTCAGTTCATTTTTTCACTTTAATAAAATACTGGAGTAACTAAGAATAAAAACCCATCTCCTAAAAGAAAGAAAAAAAGAAGAAGCACAATTTAAAAAGAGCTAGCACCGGAAATAAAATAGACAAAGCCCACAGGAATCGCCTGTGAAGCCATAAACAAGAATAGAAACCGAATTGAATGCTAGAGGGAAGATGGAAGCTAGTACACTTCTCCCATACTCCTCACAGTTCTCTAGCATTAAAATTGATATACTTGCACACTACTCAAAAGTACAGGCCAATTCCCCCGGAAGAGAAGCTAACAGAGCATTCAAAGGAGTACTTGCTGGTTCGATCTCATACTACAGTAGAGAGAGAAAGAAAGAGCGAGAGAGAGAGAGAGAGAGGGTTTCTGATGAGTTTTGTCTCTTTGTTTCTCTTTCTCATAATATATATCTCTACTGCGATTTTGTTTTTGAATGGGAGAGGATAGGATTGTCTTTCGTTCACTTGGGTTTTGGTTTTGGGAGAGTTATTAATTAGCATAATAAATGGGGAGGGGTTGAAGAAGGAAGGATGGAGTAATTATTATATATATGTGAGATTTATTTATTAATTGATTATTCTAATGGAAGAAGTTGTTGATTGAAATAAATAAGGGTGTTTGAAAGTCAAGAAGGCATGTAAGGTTTTGATTGGAAACCGGTGGTGGTGGGAGAGTTATTGCTACTAGTTCGGTTACTTAATTTGGGCAAAGTTAAGTAAGAATGGGCTTGCTTTTTGGATTGACTCGAGGGCAAACTTGATTAATCGGTGCATTTCGTTTTCTACGCAAAATTCACATAGTATTTATTTATTAATTAAGAGCATATAAACAAAAGGCAAATGACAATAATGTCATTCCCCTTTTTACCAATGTCACTCCCTTTTTATCTTTTAATTAGATGAATTTACTAATTCACTCATCAATTTAATAAACTTTCACAAAATGCATGAACTGTTGTGTAAATTCATATACTACAAGACAAAAAAGGGGGTGACATTGGTAAAAAAAGGAGTGGCATTATCAAGCAACATTGGGGTTAAATGAGATGTGGGCATCGATGAGTGACAGAATAAGAGAGGCTGTGTGAACTAGGTTTTTGGCAAGAGGTACGTAGCACTAGCAGGGGAGAAGACATGCAAGGTGAAGAGGATAAAATTTTAGTTTTTAAAATTTTATTATTAGTTTGTTATAAATTTTTCTTAGCAAGAAAAATTTACAAAATAAAAATTAGGATAAAATTTTAAAAGGATTCAATAGAGACAAAACTAATTCAAAACAAACTCAAATTTTGAATTATCATTATCTTTTCCTAAATTTTCTTAAATTTGGGTTAGTACTGTTATTATGGAAAATTTCAAAATAGCACCTGACCTTACACACAAATTACGCATAGGCACCTGACATTTTAATATTATTAAAAAAATACCTGACCTATTTTAAAAATCCATCAATTTTTTTTACCCGCTGTTAACTTTCCATCAAAAAACAGACAGAAATGCTGAAATGGCCTACACCTGGTCATTTAGAGGAAAACCAATATGCATTTTGGGAGAAAAACACATTACTCTATTGATTTCTCCCGCCAAAATCCATCTGTGGGCCCATGGAGTTCCAATAACAACTATTTGTACTTTTTCTATAACTTTAAGTTTTTTTTTTGCATTTGTTAGTTTCGCGCCAACTTTTTGTGACTTATTAATTTGTCTCGACAAGACGAATCATAAAAGTATATATATTTTTTACTTTTACCCAAATATTTTAGGAAATAATCACTTTTAAGTCAAAAAAATGACTGTTTTCCAAAATATTTAGGCAAATATATAATTTTTTTTCTTTTACTTTTTGGGGCGCAAAGCTAAGAAATGCGGAAAAAAATTTAAATAAGAACAAAACTAAAAAAAAGTTAAGTGGAATGAGAATGTCCCAAAATCCCCGTACATCTCCTTCTTCTCCTTTATTTGCCTCACACTATTTCAAGCTCTGCCGAAAAAATGACACATAAATTTGATCTCCAAAATGTGCAATAACCAGTTCAACAAAAATAAACAGTTACAATAACCGAGATGAAGTCTTATAAGCATTACTCCCATAACAAACCATTGGAACTCCATGGCTTCTCAGGTGGATTTTGGCTGGAGAAATCAGTAGAGTAATATATTTTTTCCCAAAATGTATATTGGTTTCCCTCCAAATGGTCAGATGTAGGCCATTTCAGCATTTTCGTCTGTTTTTGGATGGACACTTAACAGTGGGTGAGGGTGAAAAATTGATGGGTTTTTAAATAGATCAGATATTTTTTTGCTAATATTAAAAGGTCAAGTGCCTATGTATAATTCGTGTAAAAAATCATGAGCTATTTTGATATTTTCGATTGTTATTAATTACACAGAGAAGCGTTTCGGGCTCAGCAAGTACCGGTGGACTGACCAAAGCAAAATCTCTCTCTCTCTCTCTCTCTCTCGTGCAATGGAGAAGTGTTAAATGGGCCATGAGGGTTTGGGAAGTAATGGTCTACGTGGTGTCGGTGTGATTCCGACATCAGAGCTCAGCTCCCTCCCCATTTCTATGTAACGCCACGTGGTTTAGGAAGTAATGGCACGTACACAACTACATAACAATTTGGGACACATCTTTACTTGGAACAGTTCGATTCATGTTAACCCATGTGTTCTGGCCTCAATTGAAAACTAAGATATTCGAGCCCTCGACTAATTCTAAGGGACAAATCCCACTAACACCAATTGCGGGGTTCCGATTAAAGTGAGAGCAAAAATTTGTATGGACAGATCCCAAAAGATTTCGATTCGCACTTGAGATTAGGTTTCGTCCTTTCAAATATGAGACTATCACGTTCGTTTAAGGGTTTGAAATTTTGAATTCTAAATTTCTCTATAATCATTACTTTCATTTTTCTCTCTATCTCTCTCTAATTATTATCCATATTTTTAATAATTATTCTATTTCTTTTTACACTTATTAACTACAAATTCAAATTTAAAATCCCAAAACGAACCGAGTAAGAAGAGTAAATTTATAAGCCTCAAGCCCTATCACGAGGCGAACCACTTGTGTCACTAAATCTCTCTTTGTCCACTGTTTTAAATATTAAACTTTAATTGATCTTTCCCTCATGGACCTTAGAGCATCCACAGTGGAATAATCAAAATTAAAATGTTGTTAAGGTTAGTAATGTTTGCTAAAAAAAGTACTCACATTGAAATAACCAAACCTAGCAATTTCTTAGCAACTCATCAAATTTTGACATTTAAATAATTAAAACTAACAATCTTTTGCCGATAACCAAATTTTTTCTCTCAATCAAGTACACCATCATTACACAAAAATCTTCTCTTTCTCTCTCTCCCATTTTTTTTCTTTTTCAACAATGTTTTCAAAAATTAAATTTAAAAAACTCTGGTAGTGTTTGGTTTAGAGTTTAGTTTAGTTTTGGTAGTGGATAGAGAGAGAAATAGAGTAATGATTGAAAATATGGGTAATGATTGGAGAGAGATAGAGAGATGAGAAAGTAATAATTGGAAAAATAGTATAATAATTGAAGAAAGAAGTAGGGTAATGATTGGAAACAAAATTAAAACTAAAACTAAATAGGGTACCGCACAATTTTTTTTTTCAGAAACCTTTTTTTTTTTTACACAAAACTGTTTTTTTCAAAAATTTTAAAAAGTGTAAGTAAATAAAGTGTGTTTTTAAAAAACTGTTTTTGAAATTTCAAAACTCTTTTTAAAATATTGTTTTTTTGGTAAACGGATTTTGACATTTCAAAAATGTTTTTTACACAAAATCTGTTTTTAAAAAACTGTATTTATAGTTTTTAAATTTTCAAAGCTGTTTGTGTAAATACAGTTCTTCCAAAATTTCTCAAAACTGTATTTACAGTTTTTTAAGTGAACAAAATGTGTGTTTTTTGAAAAATTATTTTTTGTTTTGAATTTTTTTTACACAACTGTTTTTTTTTTTTTTAATAAAACTGTTTTGTTTTTCTTCAAAAACTATTTACTAAACTATTTTTTTTTCAAAAAATATGCGTGAAATGAAGGAAAAATTTTTGGAGGGCCCATTGGTTTTGATTATGGGCAAAAAATAACCAATGTGGTAATTGACATTGTTAATTTTAGTGACCTCTAAATGAATAATCAAAATCTGATGTGACATGTTTTTTTGATTATTCATATTTGTTTATTCTACTGTTGATACTTTTAGAGTTTAAAGCAAGTCGCTAAAATGGAAAAATGACTTCAATTTTTTTTAACTATATTTTGTTCCAAAACCGCAAAACTGAAGTCTGATGTGAATGCGTTGAAGTTCTCAAATTAGCCCATGCCCGGGGTCTCACAGAGGCACACAACCAACTAGGAGTGTATTAATAAAAACCGACTGTTGATTTAATTTGTCATTCCCTTTTTTACTAACGCCACTTCCTTATAAGTGTATTTTTGTACCAAAAATATATTTGCAGGGAAATGACGTTAACAAAAAAGAGAGTGGCAAAATCATTTCCCTAAAAATTCCAGCCATATATATTTATCAAAATAGAGAGTACATAAGAAAAAATTATGCAGAGGGGTCAGAGAGACAGAAAGTCATGTGTAGTTGTAATAGGAGTATTATTTTCGGTGGAAATAGGAACTCATCAATCAAAAGTAGTCTCTCCCAGTACTGAGGGGACCCTATGAGTACTGGATATGGTAATCTACTACCGGTCCTTTCGGCTTTCAATTAACTCCCCTTCCATATTTTTGCCATTGACTGAAAACCCAATCAATGGGCTTGTAGCCTAATGGTTACCTCCTGGTACTCTCACAAGGGAGGTCAGAGTTTGGAATTTCTGGACAGAGGCATTTGCGATTCAAGATTATGAACAACTTCTAGACTTCTTGTGGATTAACTAACTAACTAACTAACTCCTCTACTACAACATTAGCAAAAAAAAAAAAAAAAAATTTATTGAAAACTCATGTATATATAATCCCAAATATTAGTTTTTCAAGAGATTGCACGTACGAATCCTATAGAAGCCAAATATTTCGAATCTTAGAGCCATTAAAGTGTTTGCTTAGTTGTTCATTATAGAGTTATGGAATTCGTCCAGATCAGAGACGGATGCACATGTGGTCTTATGGGGGCCACGGCCTCCCCGTGGTCCTGAATTTTCATAATTATCTAAGTATTTTTTTTGTTCATGTTGTGGATGGCCTCATCGTCTACAAAATCCTGATTCCGTCCCTGGTCGATATGCTCGCAAACTAATCCAAATATATGTGTGTGTATAGCAGTACACGAACACCCATTCCCTCTCCAACTCCATAACTATGTAGTACAATTGTGTGGGTGATCCAAAAACACTCGTACAATCTTCATAGTAGGAGTAGTATTTATTGATCTCCTTACCAAATCCATGTCTACTTTTGCCCTTTCACCTCAGCCTTCCTTTTTTCTGTTTCCACCATTTTGTCTGGACAAAAATGTCACAATGGGCTTTAATTCCACCAAACTCTTGTACTCTTGATTTTCCTCTGCTCCACGTCTAAACAATCTTGCTTCTTCGTCATCACCTGAACACCTTCAAAATTCAAGTTTAGCATTAATGCCTTTGAATTATACTACTCTCTCCGTCCCTTTTTAAATGTCTTACTTCGTAACTCCAACTTATTAAAAAGACATCATCATTATATCTTTTACATCAACTTTTTCCTTCACTTTCCCTACTTACCCATCATCATTACACTTTTTACTCACTAACTTTTCAAAATGGAATCTACTTTTAGGGATAAAATAGACAATGTACCAACTTTTACTCACTAACTTTATAAAATGGACACTTATTAAGGGACAGCCTAAAATGGAATACTGGACTATAATAAAGGGACGGAGGGAGTAGCAGCTACAAAGTCTAAACATATATTCCCTCCGTCTCAAAATGTTTGTTTGGTCCGCAAAATGAGAACATAAAAAATAAATCAATTTTTGAGAGAAAATTTTAATTTTTTTTTTTCCAACAATTCAGTAGATATCGACGAGTTCTTGTAATTTATGAAAAACATTTAAATTTTTCATTGGAAGAAACGCATTATTTTTTAGTCCTTTTGCGGATCGGACAAACATTTTGGTACAGAGAGAGTAATATAGAAGGAAAATTACACAAATAACCTTGGGTTCAAGCCTTGCAAGAAATCAGACCCTAAACTTTCACCTTTTTCACACTAGTCCCAACACTTTTGAAACTGTGCCAATTCTGGCCATTCATCCATGTTTATTAGAAAATGAGGGTGACAAATGATGTTGTTTTAGACTTCCATCATTTGTCCCCTTATTAATGCACACACATGTAGCTATACAATATACTTATGGTGCGTATTACACAAAATTCAATGATGAAGGTTACAGGGGGTCATGATCCCCTCAGTTTTTATTAAGTATTGACAAGATCGATTTGTATAATTTTTGAGTACCACATATTTACAGAAAATGCCCCACTTGATATTGAAGATTTAGAAATAGATCTGCGATATATTATATTCATATTCAAGCGGTACCAATACCAACAGGTATTGCGTAAAACTACTAGTTCTAATAATTAAATTAGGTAAAGGACATAAAGGTAGATTGTCATTCAAGTAGATTACATGAATCATTGACTTACGTGATTGTGGTCTTATTGATCTTCATTAGTGTGTTATTTTATATGCTAATCTATGATTTGTATTTTCAAAAGCCATTTATTATCTACACTTATTTTGGCCTCTTTAAACTATGATGTCTAGCTAATTTGTCTCAAATGTGCTCACTCATATATCACAATCCAAGACGAATTAAAGTGAGGTGAGGTGAGCCATGATTACTTCCGTCATATCCTCCCATAATAGTATTGTATTGCGCCCATAATAGTATTGTATTGCACGTTAGGAGTTGTTAGAGCATCCACATCAGGAGAGGTAAAAATCTCTATGCGCTACTTTAATGAGGACAATGCTGAAAAATTAACAATATCAGACTCGCTTATATCATCACTACTTTGCAAAATAATTTTTTTTTGCTACAGTAGCTCGCAGCTTTACACGAGCCATTGTTCACAAGTTACATATATTTTACTATTTTGTTATGATATTGTACATTCCCTTCTTTTATTGGTTTGCTGACTCTCTCTTTTTTTTTCCTTAGAGTAAAGAAGCAATATTTTTAATAGGATAGTTTTAATATAAATAGTTTGATACAGTAGATATTTTAAAAATGAGTAGCTAAAGTAATAAAGGGATTTTTTAAGGTGTAATTTGGTCCAAAATATAAAGAGGGTGATGTAGCTGTTACATCGGTGGTACTAGCTAGTCTGTGAACCTACTAATCCCATATGCTTTTGTGTTTAACCCCTACCAGAAAGCTAGGCCTATCTAGTCTTTTCCTCATTTTAATGTATTTTGTCTGCCTCGTTAGGCATGAAACAAGTTTTTCACTTTGCAAACGGATACGTAACATTTCTATTATTGAACAAAATGACTTGACATTGTCACAATATACTCACTTTGTTTGGTTTTCCTTTTAGAAATAATCTTTTCAAATTTTTTGACTATTTCGTCATTCGTATTTTTTCGTCTTTTTTTTTTTTTCGGTAAATGAAACTTTTTATTAAATTTGACGGGGTACATCGATCAAAGACAACTACTATTACATGAAACTACATAGCAATATCCAACCAAGATTGGATAAGAACACCTCACCGACTACCCTCAATTTCTACCTCCCTACACTTTAACTTTTCGAATCCCAACCAAATACCCTTTGAAATCCTCCACTGAGTAAAGCTTGATGTCGAACTTGGCCTTCATCCACATAACTACCTTGGTTTTAATTAGGTCCGCCACCTCCAAAGCCTCGGTTGTTGCCCCGTTAAATATATACCCATTCCTCGTTAACCAAATTGACCATAACGTTGCAAAAAAACATACTTCCCAAATATTTTTCTCCAAGTTTCGGAATTTATTCCCAAACCACCAATTTGGTAACTCTGCTAATGAGGCCGGACAAACCCACTAGATGTGCCACCACTTTAGAATTTCAGACCATACCACCCACGAAAATCGACAATGTAATAGCAAGTGTTGAGGAGTTTCCACATGAAGGGCACACAAGGGGCACGCAGCCAAGTGAACCTCTGGGATTAGGTTCCTATCAAGAAGAATCGACCGTGTTGCAACTCTATTCTGAATGGCCATCCATGAGAAAATTTCCACTTTAGGGGGGCTCAAATTTTTCCACACCGATCCCAGAATAGTATGTCGTGATTGTGACTGCATTTCCCACTTCTAATAGACCGACTTAACAGAAAATTTTTTGTTTGTTGTCCAATTCCACTGCATTAAGTCAGATTTTGAAGGATCTAATGTCACCCCATTCAATCTTTGCTTCAACTCCTCAACTTGATGAGACTCCCATACACGCAATGATCCCCTAAACAGCAAATTCCAGTCCCCATTACTCCCTCCTCCAAAAATATTAGTTAGTACCTCATTCTGTTGAGTAGAACGTCTATATAGTTTAGGGAATTCATCTTTAATTGCAGTATTGCCCAGCCACGTGTGCTCCCAAAATAGTGTATCGCAACCAGAGTTTACTTGCACCTTGAATCCCTCCCGGATAGAAAACCCAAGGACCGAGTCATTTTCCCCAACTGAGCATATGTCCTTCCATACATTAGAAACTGATCCAGAGGGTTGAGTATACGGGAACCAGCTCCTCCGGTCCAGATTATATTTTCCACGAACAACCTTTACCCACAAGGAATTTTTTTCATTACTAAATCGCCACCACCACTTAGCAAGTAGAGCTAAGTTTTGTTGAAGCAATCTCTTGATCCCTAACCCACCATTTTCCTTCTTCAGGGTAATCCTCTCCCAATGGACCATGTGCATTTTCTTTTTATCTGGTGTAGTTCCCCAAAAAAATTGCCTTTGTAACTTCTCCAGCATTTTTGCAACTGCCACTGGCATTTTGAAAAGGGACATGAAATAAATAGGCAGAGTGCTAGAGTTATGGTTGATAAGCGTAAGCCTGCCCCCGGTGGAGATGGTTCTTGTTCTCCAAATGCTTAGCCGCTTTTGAGTTCGTTCTATAACAAGCTCCCACATTTTGATCCTCCTCGGATTAGCACCCAGCGGAAGCCCAAGGTATTTAATAGGCAGAGATTCCACTTTACACCCCATCACTTGTGCAAGTGCTTGAACATCCTCCCGCTGAATCTTTACACCACAAACGGAGCTCTTAGAATAGTTGATCTTTAAACCGGACATTAATTGAAAGCACCTGAGAATTCTCTTAATATTTCCCAACTCCTCCATATCATTGTTGCAAAAAATGATTGTGTCATCGGCAAATTGGAGGTGAGAAATAGTCACTCCATTACTCCCCAGCTTGACTCCGTATTTTTTCGTCTTTAGTGATTGTTTGTCAAATTTTTTACTTATATTATATTTTTTGGATGTACATAGCGTACCTCTATTCAAAAAGTAAAAGAGTTTGTCAAAATGTTAAAAAATTTACTAAAGATGAAAAAATACGCAAATCTATAGAACTTTTTTATTTCAAAAATAAATCTCAAATTTGCAAAACCAAACACAGTTATCACTTTCGAAATATTGAGAAGCAAAACTATTTCTATCAAGCATATCTATTGCGAAGTTAATCGGTGTGCAGATATACATTGACAAATGATGCTCTGGTTTCGGTGAGAGATTTATATATCTACCCAATTATTCCTAGTTGTATTTCTAGTTTCCTTTATGTGGATTTGATTGGGGTCTTGTACCCTAGAATTGTAAACGCTCAATTATGTTTTTCTTGTTTTAATGAATCGTCTGTTTACAAAAAAAAAAAAAAAAACCAAAAATGTTTCCTATATATTGTAGCAAACACAAATAACTTTGGTAACGAAGAGCGTATCGATAAATGAAGCCTAATGCAGGTTTAAATTAACCATTTCCAAGCAGACCCTTTGACAAACATACCTCTTTCAAGTTAGATCTATTGGGAATCACTAAAACCCCATGAATTGGTAATGTAAATACAGAAAATATACAACAAAAGATCCTTCCATTTCATTTTGAGCCTACCTATTACTCCAGTATATATATTGGAGCCAAATGGGTTTGAGAAAGCTAATAAATATTTGTCTTCCATGAGATCACACGTTTGAATTCTACGAAAGCCAAATATTTTCAAACCTCGCTCGAGGCCACTGGAGGGTTTTCTCGGTTAACTTCGGGGTCCCAAGAAAAGTCGAGGTGTGCGTAAACTGGTCTGAACATCCGGTTATCAAAATAAAAAGTACATATGTATTGATGCGATCTAAGTCCAACAGACCATTTTACAGAAGCCGATTTTTTAAGTAGTCCAATTTGAACTTGGCACATGGTTTCAATGAATGTTGTGTCCACCTTTTTTTTTTTCTTTCTACTAAAATGAATTGGTGAAATGGGTATGTGTGTCTTTGCCAGCTTGAAATGCGCCCAACAGCATTCACTAAGGCAAACGTGCATGTAGTAAATACACAACATGCCTGGTTTAATGCACAAATTTGTTGCACATGCTACCAAAATGTTTTAAACAAAGTTTTTATTTGTTGAAACATTCAAGACCAAAGATGTGTATATAAAATAGTACTTTTGGCACAGAAAATTGAGAGAGAGAGAGAGAGAGAGAGAGAGAGAGAGAGAGAGAGAGAGAGAGGACTTTGAATTCTAAGGTTGTTAGGAGTTGTATGGGATCGATCGACAATTTACTCCTTCTCTCCACATATCAATGGGAAGGGCTATGATGTCTTACCTTGCTTGGGATAGTGTATTTTCGTTGACGTTTGTCATAAACATGCATGACATAAACTCAGAGAAGTCGGAACCAAAAAAACACAAATAGCGTAACAAAAAGCGCAACCATAAAATAGTATAATGTTTACCATAAATTATAGAGTAGCAAAACGACATTTCACTTGTTCCAATTGTTAAAGCTCAACCAAGAAAACATAACTCCAACACCTCTAAAGATTATGTAGATTAAATTGAAATTTTGTGATTACAAGAATTGGAAAGCGCAATAACCGTGACAATATTGAAAAATTTGGATAGATATTAGGAAATTGATTTCCACACTCACCTTTTTACCATATATATATATATAGACTTCTTTTTTTTGTCTTCATTCATGTGAATTTACCTTTTTACTCCTTTCACAAGTTCAATTTTTTTACACATTAAGGGGTAATAGAGTAAATTCACATCAAATAAAGACCAAAAAAGGGAGTGTATATAATAAGAAGGGGAGCGTAGAAATCAATTCCTATATGTTATTGTATTACTCCCTCCGTTCCAAAATGACTGTCCCATACGGTCTCCAATGCAAATTTTAAATTGTTAATATCTTTCAATTTACAATATTTTTAAAGATTTTAAAAATTTTGTATAATAGAACTAATTGAGATCTATCATATAAGATTCATATTGCACACAAAATTCATTATAGATTGAAAGATATTAACAATTTAAAATTTGCATTGAAGACCGAACGGGACAGTCATTTTGAAATGGAGGGAGTATTAATCAAGACAAGAGTGTTGATTCAAAGAAATGTGCATGGCCTCGGCCTGGGTGGCTTTTTCTTCAGTTTTTGTGGGCGCAAAGCAACCTTTATTGCAGTATCAAATACACCCTTCACGTTCTGAAATGCCAAAAGAAGAAAACTGTAAATCAAATTAGAGATTTAGCGTTGCGCCCTCGCCTAAATTTAGGTTTATTATCTTTAATATTGGACTATGTGACATTTAATTTGTTAGACTCAAATGTTAGACTCACATCAAATGGTTTTGATTAATCATTCATCTTGACTAGCAGAGTTTAAAAGACAAATGCAATTATGATCAAAAGCCAAAAACAAAAATAAAAAGAAAAGAAGAAAAGAGTTTGCTAAAGACAAAAGAAATTTTGAAAGAGATTTCTTTGGTGTCCTTAGGATTGTTTGATTTGAATTTTTCAACTTCATGTCACCATATTTGTATACTTTCTTGATTTCAATGAATGATTAATTCATAAAAAATTTGACAAAAATTCGAAAAATGTTCAACAAACAATAATATTGACTGTCTTTGAAATTAATTAATTTAGTAATTATACACAATACAGTAGTTTAATTTAAACCATAAACACTGATCGAAAATAGCAGTAGTCAATTTCATATGGGCCTGCATATGGGATAATTACATTTCACCTGTTGAAAAGTAAGGGATTATAACTTTCGTACCACACTTTTTCATAAAATGCAATCCGTAAATTATCTACTAGCGCTTAAAAATAAAAATTACACGGAACACAACTTTCGAAGTAAACTATGAAATAAAATTTGAGGCCCATTTATTAAAAAGGGTACTCCTTCCGTCGTTTTTTAAATGTTCTGTTTTGTAACTCCAACTTATTAAGAAAACATTATCATTACACCTTATACATCAACTTTTATATATACTTTCCCTATTTATTCTCTATAAAGACATCATTATTACACTTTTATTTATTAACTTTTTAAAATGGGATATACTTTTATGGGCATAATAGAAAATGTACCAATTTTTATCCATTAATTTTACAAAATGGACATTTATTAAGAGACAATCCAAAATAAAATATTGGAGTTTAAAAAGGGGACGGAGGGAGTACAATGTTAAGTACTTCCTCTGTCCCTTTTTAAGTGTCCTGTTTTGTAACTCTAACTTATTAAAAAGATATCATCATTATATCTTTCACATCAATTTTTTTTTCTATTTTCCCTACTTACCCATCATCATTACACTTTTACTCACTAACTTTTCAAAATGGAATCTACTTTTTGGGACAAAATAGACAATGTACTAATTTTACAAAATGGACACTTATTAAGGGATAGCCCAAAATGAAATACTGGACTCTAAATAAGGGACGGAGGGAGTAAAAAGAACGAGTGCTTGCCTGCTGAGTTTTGGAACTACATTCAATGTAAGCAACTGCACCTATCATCTTTTCCAATTCTTCTCCCTGTTCAAACATGCAGGGATTAATAATTGCTGAAGGTAAAAATTTGCTAATTGAACCACTTGAAAAAATGCCTATATTTTTTTTAATATACAATGTGGACCTTATTTTATACATTTTAGTTAGCTTCATTAGAAAAAGTTTTTAATATTATAAAATATATTAATTATAAATTAAATCATAGAAATAATGTTTCGAAAAATTTAAATAGTAAAATATAGACAACTATTATGGGACAAAGGAAATAATTAAGAAAAAGAAGTTTCTTTTATTAAAGGGTTTGCCATACCTGGGCTGTTGTTATAGGTGTTGCATTAGGATGATCTCTCAAATACTGCTTGTCTTCTCTCAAGTCTGCTTAAATTACAGTAATAAGTTCCAAAATCTTTTAAAATCCGAATATTCAACATAAAATGTTACATGTTCGTCATTAATTGTCCGATTAATCAAATTGCGCCCAGATGTGTATTTATTCTATTATATAAAAAATTCTCTTTTTATTTTGTTGAATTAGAAAAATACCACTACAAAATGTGCTTATTCGTAAAAAAATGCATCTTTTTTTGTTTTGTTTCGTTACTGATCATCTTTACCCTGACAAACATAGCAATTTTGATTGTCCAAGCATGTGACTAGGGGGTTGATCGGAGGCAGGGGGGCTGCTGGGCTGCTGTCCCTGAATTTCGGGCCCACTTCGGTCTTGCTCCGATGTTCGGAAACGTTCACTTCATAGAGCTCGTCGAGTAGAACAACTATGCAAAAAATCAGCTTAATTGGATATCATTAAGTGCCTGATCGGAACCTTTTTATCTTGAAAATAATGGTTCTGAAACATTGGATCAAATCCATTGTAACCCAATGAACCCATGGACTGAGAGTTATATGGGTTTTGATCAGGCACTTAATGATATCCAATTAAGCTATTTTTTTGCATAATTGTTCTACTCAACGAGCTTTACGAAGTGAACGCTTCCGATCATTGGAGCGAGACCGAAGCGGACCCGAAATTCGGGGACAGCTGCGCGCTACTGCCTCAAGGGGACAGCAGCCCCCCTGCCTCCGGGGCGGATTGTTACTTGTTAGGATCATGATTCGAAACAAAAAAATTAACAGAGGAGCCCAGCGGCTAGAATTTTAGTTCACCAAAAAGGGTCTTAAATTGTACTAGTAGCATCTTTGTGTTTTTTCCCAGATACATACCTTATGGCTCGTTTATTTGATGGAATTAATGGGGAAGCGATATATATATAATCTCACAGGAAATCTTGTGCCATGAGATTAATAGTGGTCAAATAAACAATGCTACACGTCCTATGGTATCTCACATTTTGCGGCACTATATGTCACGTGTACAATTAATCAAGCTTGTAAGAACTTTAATCAAACGACATATGTGTTTTTCCCTTGAATAAATGATACACTAGCTCCGACCTTCATATCCGGTCAAACGAACTAGCCACATAAATAGTTTTCGCGAAAAAAGAAAAGGATAACGGAAAATATTGGAACAAAACTGGTAATGGTATAATAAGATCAAAATGTCTTACCAAGCTTGGTTCCTACCAGCACAATGGGTACAGCTGCGGCATAGTGTCTTAGCTCAGGGATCCACTGTCAGTCAAATAAGCAAGTTTTTATTTATTTATCAGATATCAACTGTTAACTGCATTAATTGAAAATTGAAAATTTGTTCGACTAAATTGTCAGAATTAGTTGAAGTGCGCATAAACTGGCCCGAACACTTGAGTCATTGAAATTGGGAAGTAGACGGAAGAACCTTTTTGTAGATGTTCTCATAGCTAGCCTTGCTAATAAGAGAGAAAGCCAAGAGAAACACATCAGCTCCTCTGTAACTGAGAGGCCTAAGCCTGTTGTAATCTTCTTGTCCTGCAATTATCTCCCAGATTAAGCTAATCAAGTACCCAATATGAAACTCCCAATATTGTGCACAATTTCTAAAGAAACAGAGTTTCACAGGAGGTATATTTGTTATGAAAATTCGAACGGCGTGATCGGAAACTTAAGTTTCAAAGTTGCAGGAATTTTGACCTACCTGCAGTATCCCACAGGCCAAGATTTACTACGCTACCACCCACCGCAACGTTAGCACTGAAGTTGTCAAACACAGTTGGAACATAATCCTGTTTATTATCAGAGAGCATAGTTGGAAAGAAAAAAAAAAAAAACCAGAATCACAATCAGAAACTGATGGTTGTCGAGATCAACATGCAAAAAAAAAAATGAAGCGTAATTCGTACCGTGGGGAAAGTATTGCTAGTGTAGGAAATCAACATGCACGTCTTCCCTACCGCGCCATCGCCTACGGTCACACATTTGATGAACCTAGCGGAGCTCATTTTATTAGTAATATTTTCTCCCTTGTAATCGATCTGTATATTAGAAGTGTACTTTTCGACTATAAAAATTCTGTGCCATACTTATCTCTATTTATATACCCTCCTCCAATTTGTAAATGCTCTGTATTTTGCAACTATTAGCAAGTACAAGAAGAATACCAATTTTGAAGATAATTTGATTGAGAGGTTGGGCTGTCAACAACCTACACACATCAAATAAATCATTTTGCTTCGTAGGCTTTTTCGTTTGCTTTAAGTGCAAGGCCAATGCCGAATGGGATTGCTAACAAAATTAGGTAGAGTGGTGGTGTTGGTTGGGTTAAGTGATGGAGAAGCTAGGGAGGGAGAATGAAGGATTGAACGAGGAAGAATGGCTTTAATTAACCAATACAACACAAAACTAGATGTGTCCTAATTAAAAGTGCTTTGTAGAATCTTATTTTTCTAATAAGTTGGTGAACCATAGTACTATATATCAATTGTCTGAGTGGGTGGACAATACTCATGTGATTAGTTAAAACAGTACTGGTACCTGTACTTTTAGGAGTTAGAATACTTTCAATCTAGGCCTAATTAAGACGCTATTTTAACCATCGTAGTCGATGGTACTTGTCCCTAAAAGTCTCATCCGTGAGTCCAAAAGTTTCTATATAATATCTTATTGATTATAATGATAACAAAGCGTGGATTATTAGAAGAGAACTATAGTCTATATTATGATAGTTGATACTAATTTGTATAAATGTACTTTGGTTGAGGTACACAAGAAAAGATTTTATACTGAATTGATATCTCCAATGGTCAAGGTTAAGAGGAAGAAGAGCTAGATTAATAAGGATAAGTCTTCTCCTAACTTAAATGGCTAGAGAGTACTATTCCCACAGTTGTGACCTAAAAATATGCTGGGGGTGGGGGTCCTATTATTGTGGGTGGATTTGTGCAGGCCTGGGCCAATTTCCTTGACAGATTACACAGGGCCCAGTTACACTATAAAGGCCGGACCCAAGACGTATTTTAATAATTAATACCCGTCAAGAACATGCTAAAAACATTTATTAATACTGAAAATATTTTTGACGGGTATTAATTATTAAAACACGTCATTGGCCAACATTTTCCCAAAGTTTTTTTAAAAAAGGGCCATGAATATGTCCAAGTAGACCCGTCAATGGATTGGATTGAATCTGAATCTGAATCTAATCCAATAAAGTTCGAATTCGATAATGTATCTTATCCTAATCCGAAACGTAATGGAACGTGTTTTATCCTAATCCGATGAACTTTTTAAAAAAAAAAAAAAAAAGCAAAACAGAATCCTTGTCTTATAATAATAATAATTTTTTAAACTCATTTCCAAGCAAAACGCAGCATAAACACAAAAACTCTTTTTCCCCCAACAATACTCAGAGCTCGTTTACATTGGAACTAATAACTCTGTTTTTTGTTTAATTAAACAGAAAACTCTTTTTCTCTCATCAAATATTCTGGAAGCACTCTCTCATCAGATATGGCGCCGGAACATATATGTTTATTTCAAAATAGGTTTAATTAAAACGTACTTGTAGAAGTACTCATGGATTCAGAGTGGATCGGGATTATTTTGGCATCGGATAAGATTCGGATTCGGATTTGATCCGGCTGCATGTCTGGTCAAAATTCACACCCATGTGAATTGTTGATGAACCCTTGTGAATTTGTATTAAATTCCCAAATTCACACATCTGTGAAGTGTTGTTTGATCATTTGTGGGCTCCCCGACCAGAATGCTCGAGAGTCGCCATCCAGATCTTTGAGATGGATAATCTGAGAAATCGAGAGTTTGTTTTTGAGAAATAGACTTTTGATCTAGTAAAAATGTTGAAACTTTGGGTTTGGAGGCCATGTTACGAATGTGGAAGATTTTGTTGAAAAAACACTCCATTCACTTGGTTGGAACCGGTCTTTATTTAACATTTTCAAAGGGGAAAACTTTAAATGTCTTTTGGAAGATTAAACTCTTAATAAACACAAAAGGGAAAGGGATATGAGATTGAATATATCACGTTGACGTGCTTGTGGTGCTTACTGTACAGTAGATGATAATGAGTGATGTGCAGAAAATGAAATAACAACAAATTGCCTTGATCACAAATGAAACAGCCCCGTATACCTTATTACTAGTTGCACGGTCTTTTGGTGTACCGCTCGGTATACTACCCTACTGTCGGACCACTGTTATTGTTCAAATGCTCGCATGATGTATTAGATACCTTGTACGATATTCCATAAAATATTGTACGGTGTAACTCCCTACTCATTTCAGAATGTTTTTGTATTTTCAGATTGAAGCAAGCCATGGACCCATGCATGCATCTTTCTTATTGTCTTTATTGTAAAATAGTTTGTAAAAACCTTTTTGATGCACTTGATCATCATGGATGATCATAAAAACTCATTTCGATAAGCCAAAGGCATGGTTTTTAGATAAAACTATATTCTGGAATGCATCAATAACGATCTATGAGCAATAATAGTATGATCATCAGTAGATGAACGTGATCAGAACATACAAAACAGATAAATAGTGGATATCATAATGCCATACGTTGGACTACACTACATTGTGCGGTGGAGTGTAACATCGCACAATGTAATGTTTCTAGTATAGTCAATGGTTTTGTTTCTGAAAATGATTTTTGAGTCGACACTTAACAAAAACAGGTCAAGTGTGATTACAAAAAGTCCCCTCAGGGCCAAGACTAAGCTTGACCCAAGGAAACTTGTTTTTATCTTCGGTTTTGAGCTTGAACGAGGATGGATGAATGTGGATGATTGAAGAACTTGGAGTTTTGGAGTGGTGGAGTTCCAAAGCAAATTTTGCTCTAAGCTTTGAAAGTGAGGGAGGATGAAATATTTTTAGACAGGGAATATGGGATGTAAGGATGGGATTTCAAGAATCAAGAGCCAAGGAATATGGGGTAGTGAAGTGTCAAGTGTGTAGTCATTTTCTCTTAAGAGGAGGGGTGTATTTATAGGCAAATGCCAAAGATTATCAATGCAAATAAGAGAGGTGACTTCTAGGCTTGCTAGAAGTGTATTCCCTGCTAAGCCGTTTTTGAGCTGTGGCTCAAATGAGCGTGACCGACAGCTTTCTGAGTCAATCAGAACTTTTCCTAAAATGCTATGCAAGGTACCTCATAACCTTGTGTGGTGTAACAAATTTTACTACACTGTGCAATGTAGAGGTGTACCGTACATTATTCAAGGTCCAATTCTGGGCTCCGATTGACTTTTGGGCTTCTTGGGCTTTTTCTAGGCTTTTAGGCTTTGTTGGGTTATGTGAGTCCATATTCAAGTTCTTGAAGGTTTTGTTTCTTTTATTTTAGGGTAGTGATTTTGCCACACCCTTTTTTGATAATGCCACACCCTGCAAGTGTATTTTTTGGTGCAAAAATACACTTGCAGGGTGTGGCATTATCAAAAAAGGGTGTGGTAATATCATTTCCCTTATTTTATCATCAAAGCATTTAAAGAACCTTAGAAGGTTGAATTGGAGTGTCTACATCACTTTAAAGTTTGGTCCTTCAAAAAATTCACATCGTTGTAATAGTTATTTACATCGGAGTATAATAATGTTGTGGGGAGACTAGTAGTGTCTAACCATTTAATTTCGTTTTCTGGATGATTTTGGTAGTGAGCTCTATAAACCAAACGGGGACCCTTGTGGTACATATAGTTGGGTTTTAAAATATTGTCAAATGGAAAAGTATAAACTTTTTGTCGTAATTTTTGGGATTAATTGTTCGTTTATGAGACGAATCAGAAAAGTATAAAAGTATGGACTGGTGTTGAAAAAAATTCAAATACGACAGTACTTTAGACAAATAAGACAGTTGTTTATCAATTTTTTCGTCTTTAGTGATTTTTTTTTTTTTTTTTGCTTTTGGTCATAATTTTATATTTTTTAGACTTCTCTCGTCGAGACGAATGATTAATCCAAAATGTATCAAGCGAAATTAACAAAATTTTTAAAAAGACGAATCACAAGAATGGAGGCTAAGTACATCACTCCCAGCTTAACAGAGGAGAAGTCCAATTATAATTCTACTATATCATATAGTTTTAGTTGGGCCCGGTCGACACAATCTATTTAATTCTGATTTATCCAGAACAAATATATCAAACAACAAATAAATTTGGAATATTTAAGTAACTTCCATCTAAGGGCTTCGCTCAAAATTGATGACTTATTTATGACACGATCTTGTCTCTTGGATTTTTACCAAAATAGTAATAGAATTAGGCAATTACTATTTAATTAGTTGTTAGATTTAATTGATGCCATGGATGACTTAGGAAAACAAGAGGATTCTCTATTATTCTCAAGAATCAATTATTTATTGGAATGCCAGTTAATGTAGAGATTAAAATCTTTCTACCAAAGGTAGAAAACCCTACTTTTTCATTACCGAATTTTTCGGTCTTACCGTGTACTTATTGTTGATCTGAACCGTTCATTATCTAGACCCAATATAATAGTGTATCCATACAAAAAATAAACTTGATTGGACGTCAATAGGAGTATCAAAAATTAAATTTTGCTTTGTGCAATGGACAATTTTTATTTATTATTATTGACAGAAATCAGATCGTTTATTTTACAATCCAAAATTCAAATTTTGATATATCTAGCGACTTTCGATGAAGCTAATTTTTTGCATGACAGTACTATACTGTAGGTCTTATAATATGAATAGTTTAAATTACAATAATAAACGCTCGATGGGGCCCATAATGAACGGTGGTGAAAAAATAAAATTTTACACCGCGGCGGATAAAATTTATTCTCGTTAATGTAGAGAACCCTAGTCCCTAAATCACGTATAAGTACAATCCCGTACAACTTCTAATTAGTCCGAAAACATCCTTTTCTTGCCTCCTCCTCTTTCTTCTCCAATCCCACATCATCGCCACTCTTTCTTCTTCTTCTTCTTCTTCTTCTTCTTAGTCTTCTTCGTCTTCTCTCTCTCTCTCTCTCTCTCTCTGCATTATATCACAGAACCTTAAAAGGCATGAGGAACTAGGGAAAAAGGAAAGTTAGGGTTGTCTTTAATTAGTTATTTTCTTTCCTTCTACATCTTTTCTTCAAGATTTTTTTCGCGTTCGATTAACAATGAGCGACAACGAAGGGCCGATGAACCGCGTGGCGTGCGCGTCGTGCAAGCACCAGAGGAAGAGGTGTCAAGAGAGTTGCGTCATGGCGCCGCACTTCCCGCAGCACCTGACGGACGAGTTCCAAGCAGTGCACAAGATCTTCGGCATCGCCAATGTGACGAGGACGATCAAGGCCCTGGATTTCGCGGGACAGCAGGAGGCGATCAAGTCGTTTATCTGGGAGGCGACGGCGTGGGACAAAGACCCGGTCCGTGGGCCTTACTGGGAGGTGGTAAGGTTGCGGGACAGGATCAGGTCCCTGGAGGAAGAGAAGATGCAGCAAGAGGCTGTCATCCAAAACATGCAGCGTCAACTTTTATCGCAATGGGACAGTGGCGTGGCTAATTTCAGCCCCGACAACGCGACGTTAATGGCGGAATCATCGGCCAGGAATGTGAATAACTACGCTAGTGTTTTCGAAGAAAAAGACGGGAGTGGATTAGTGGGTGGGTTTGTTCAAGGAAGAGGGTTTGTTCAAGGCGCGAACCCTAGTGATTTCAACTATCACAGAGGTTCTTTTGGACAAGAACAGCAAGAGAGAGAAAGAGGGAGTAGTAGTAGTGGTGGAGCTATTTATAGCGGTGGTTTTGGACAAGGGAGAGGGAGGGAATACGGCGGTGCCTGGAGGGGTACTGCTGCTGTTGGACAGAATAATAGCAGTATTGCTAGTGGTGTTTTGGCAAGAGGAGGAGGAGAGAGAGTTAGGTTTTTTGGAGATCATCATCATCATGGAGGAATAATGCAACATGCGGCTTCTCGTTCTTCTTCTTTCAACCAGAACAACAGCTTGCCAGGTAATTAAAATTTAATTTAATTTGCCTGATTTCTCTCTCATTGCGTACTTTTGTAAAATTAATTGTTTGCCCTTAATTAGGATCTAAGAAATATTTCCAACCCTAGCTAGAAACAAGTTTTCGCGGTCCATCGCTTTAACTAAAATAGAACAATTTAAATTATGCAGCTTCAGTAAAATATAAACTACCTAGTACGAAAGGGTTTTCTTTTTCAATTTTGTTTTTCCGATGGTAAGGGATGTTCGAGCCAGTTTACATGCATCCGGCATCTTGATTAACCGGTCTGGTTAAAGGCAGACCATTAATGCCGGTCGCTGGAGCTAGGAAATTCTCAAGAAATTATTGTCTTGCAGCCTAATCTCAAAAATTGAACCTTCGTTAAGGGGAGCAAACACACCAACCAACCAGAATTATCGTTGGGGGCTACCAAAAGATTTTCTATGTGTTTATTTGTTTGAAGAAATACTATTCTATAAAGCTATAACACCCTACTTCGTACTAGTTTTTTTTTTTTTTTTTTGTTTGAAGGGCATATAGGTCTATGACAAGAAAAGTCGTTTCATTATGTTCATCGGGGCTTTAATTAAATTACGGTATTGAAAAAAATAATGGTATTGGTGATGCATGCAAGATAAATAACGATATCAGAAGTCTAAAATTTCATTACATAATGGCCAATATAATATGTAATGACCTTTGTTTAAAACCATGACATTCATTATGAAAACTCTTACAAAATAGCTTTAGTTTTTTTTGCGGTGTCAAACGAGTGGATTTGGGTAAGTTTGGACAAATGAACTGAGTTATTGAGCCATTTGCCACCTAATCGGTTTAGACACTAGATAATTAAAATTCATATCTAATCCGACACATTTAGAGGTGTCAAATGGGCCGTGCCAGCACGACACGGGCACGGGCACAGGCACGGCACGAGCACGGGGCGGCATGACACGTCACAGGCACAATTATGGCCTGGCACGGCACGATACGACACGGTCTTAGTAGGCCCGGGGCACGACACGGGCACGAAAGTGGGTGGCACAACACAAGCACGGCACAAAAGTTGGCCTGGCCTGGCATGGCACGGCATGACAA
Organism: Rhododendron kiyosumense; assembly: GCA_019656275.1. Classification (NCBI taxonomy): domain Eukaryota; kingdom Viridiplantae; phylum Streptophyta; class Magnoliopsida; order Ericales; family Ericaceae; genus Rhododendron; species Rhododendron kiyosumense. The sequence goes on along the minus strand of BPLS01000470.1, from coordinate 21,939 downwards.
GGGCACGGGCACGGAAAGTGGACAGGAACGGTACGGCACGACATGGTTCTAGTTGGGCACGGGCACGGCACGAGGTAGGGAAAAACAAAAAAATAAATAAATAAGCCAAATGGCTTTTTTTAATTTAAAAAAGTAAACAATTTCTATTTGGTAAAAAATATTTGTTTACCTTTAAACATCTAAGATATTTAATTTAAAAAAAAACAATTTCTTAAAAAAATCATGTTTTTAAAAAATCAATTTTTTACCTTTAAAAAATTATCAATTTTTATTTCGGTAAAAAATATTTGCTTTGTTTTTGTTAGTGAATGGGCTTTGGACCTTTGGTTTGTAAATTTAACATTACAAGTTAACGAGTAAAATTAAAAAAACTTATCAAAATATTTATGGTGCAAGAGTAATTTAATACGAAAGGAATTTATTTAAAACGGCACGACTTAAAACGGCACGGTCCGACCCGACACGATTAAATAAACGAGTCGACAAGTCTTGACGCGATCGAAAATGGCACGGCACGACACCATTTAAGAAAACGGGCTAGCTAGCACGACACGACGAGATTGAAAACAGCACGGCACGACATGATTTAAGAAAACGGGTCGGCACGACACGACACGATTTAAGAAAACGGGCCGGCACGACACGACACGATTGGCAAACAGCACGGCACGACACGACACGATTTAAGTAAACGGGCCGGCACGGCACGACACTATTGACAAACGGCACAGCACGGCACGACACGATTGAGTAAATACTGTAAACGAACCAGCACGGCATGGCACGAAGTACGGTTAGCACGGAGTTAAATGGGCCGTGCCGGCACGGCACGACCCCTTTGACACCTCTGTCACACATTTATGAAATATGAAATGCATCTGTCGATCCATTAACCCGATTCCATATTGAACTTGCATTAATTTCGAAGAGCTTGTCAATAACATTAACCCTGTCAAATATCATAAAAATCGGATATTGAACAATATTATGTCTTTGAAATGAATTTACTTATTGTAAAAATGGGTTTGATGAATTTGATTCAGTGTGGCAGAGCTGGTGTTTAAAAGGTTAAATGCATTACGAATACGTATTAACCAACACCTGATCTTTATGATTTTTCACACAATATTGTTCTTGACAAGCTATATAAATGAACATTTCCAATCATAAACGTGACCTTGGCTGTGCTGAAAAAAAGACCGACCACCGAGAATCCAACTCCTTCCATCCCTTTTCTTCTCCATTTCTGATTCGTCCCATAAAATGTGCCAGTAACACAACCATCGCACTACGCTTCCACCATCATAAGTTTATAGAAGCTTTAGCTCAAATAAGAAAAATAATTTGTTGGTCTTGGGGCATTGTCACGTAGTATATTTTAAAGTTATTACACACAACACATTTTCGTGTGGCCCTAGTACGAAGTGTATGAATTCCAAAAAATGTATGGTGAAGAAGGGTATTGGAGTACTATGTAGCGGTGTCTCAAGACCACTGAATAATTACTCATATGAACAATCACAGATCCTAAGTTACTTTTTTTTTTTTAAATCAAGATCCTAAGTTACTTCAAGTTGCGGGAAATTTTAGCTATCATTTAGAACCAAAAAACCAAAACTCTGATGTCAAATTTCCAGAACAATAGTTCATAGCATTGAAAGGTACTTGTAGACGTCATTTGGGCACAATTTAGTAATTCGAAGAAAAAAAAAATAATCGACGTTTACAATTCACTACATTCCAAAAATTAAAAACAAATTAATATAGACCAACATGAATGGTTCCTGAGTTCGAGGAATCGTCCTTTCTCGATTTATCATTTGTTGAGTTTTAATGAATATTTTTTTTCTAAAAAACAAAAAAAAACAAAACTACATTGTGGGTTTTGTTTTCTCACTTTCCTAAGACGACATCTTGCATTCCGGAGGGAGTCCCTCTTGAAACCGCATTTTATCCATGCAATAATTATACACCATATGATTCTTCTGCACCCATTTCAATCTCTCCAAGCCCGTCGAATTCAGCTTCTCCGTGACCCATGAATTCTCCGTTAAGTTCAAATTCGAAAACTTAGTACCACAAGACGATAATCCGCCCGACATAACGCATGCCTCGGCTTTATAGTTCCGGTACGAAGCCGTAAAGGGTGCTTTCGTCCAGTCCGTTTTCACGAGCCCGCCCCTCGTGGCCCAATCATCGGCATTCCATAAACTCGAGTAAACCCTCATGGGCTGGTTCTTGGGAAATGGAATTCCATTTGAGCCCAAATTTTTGAATTCCCGAATGGGGGTCCCATCAACGTAGAAAAGAATCCTTTTTGGGTTCCAGTTGATGGAATAAGTGTGGAAATCCAAAGTGGGGTCAAACCATAAGTAAAACTGTTGTTCTCTATTTCCTTTGCCTTGGCAATACACATTGGTGTGAAGGGTGTAGGGATCCCCACTTGAATTTCCTAAAAACTCGAAATCGATCTCGTCGTGGTTTTCGCCTTCCGAGGATAAGTAGTAAGTGGTGACGGTGCCAGCAGAGTTTCCCGCGATGAGCTTGATTTGTATTTCTATTTTCCCAAAGAGAAACTCTTTCCTGGACCGAAACCCAGAGCCTGAGTTTTGGTCCAGGGAGAGGGTGAGGAGGCCCCCATTGTTGTGGATTTTGCCGCGGCCGTCTCCCCATGTGATATCAAAGTCGCGGTGGAGGGTACCGCCCTCAGCATTCATGAGGAGGCGGGATTGTTCGGTGAAGGTGTTGAGGGCGATGGACTTGGTGCGGTAAACGAAGGTGTCGATATTGAAGAAGAAGAGGAAGGCGAAGACGAAGAGGAAGAGCAAGAGGGGGATGCAGCGGGTGAGGTAGAAGGAGGGGGGATGAGTTGGGTTCGTTTTTCTTGATTGGGTGCCCATTGAAGGTTTGTGATTATGGTCTTCAACAACATTGTTTAGGTTATGATCATATATTTTTCTCTCCTCAGTTTCTTCTCTTCTGTTTGTGATTTAATCAAACATGTGGAGGGCAATGGACTATAACCGTCTCCTGCTTGCTCCAACGATTCTCCATGCATATTGGGTTTACTCTCTATTTATGTTTGTGGCCTAACTCCTTGTCCATTAGTGGCTATTAGGAATCCTTTGGCTTCTATATATACCACATAGCATGTAGGGGTGGAGCCCGAAATTTTGATTGGTAGGATCAAAAAGTAGATTCATGCGCAAGATGTTTTATTTTCATTTACTAATTCAAAGAGTAACCAAATTAAGAGGTAGATATATGCTGATAAATATGATTTTACTTTTCATTGGTCTTAAAGACTTACTATATTATGAAACCGAAGCATCATAGTCTCTAGAATTTCTTTGCGTTTGAAGCAAGTTGAGACAATTGACAAATTTCTTGTGAGGTCGGAAAAAGGATAAAAATTTGGTTGCCAACTAGTATCAAAATATGCTTCTGAGAATTAAAGCTAGTGGGGTTAAGTGACCCCACCTGTATTGTCCTAGCTCCGCCCATATTAGCACGTAATGGTGGATGATGCTCAATTTTGCGCTTATGCTGGTTGTTTGGTCTCTATTTCTTTTTTCGGTTCATGATCATGAATTTTTTTTTTATAACTCTGGACACAATTGCATCCACAACTATTTGATGTATGCGACTCCACCAGATGGACACAATTGTGTCCGAAATTATGTTATAAAATCACGTCCCTAACATTCTTCTTCTTCTACTACTTTTTTTTTTTTTTTGAAGGCATTTGAAAAGATACAATATGTGTGTGTGTAATAATCTTGTGTTATATTCTCTGTTTGATTTTTATTTTTCCTTTGTAATGGTTGTAGACCAGCCTGCAGATCAAGCGAACGTGGAGAAAAGAGGATGACTCAGCCCCCAAGGAGAATAGTTGTTACTAATAAATGTTTAGGAGCAAATTTTCTTACAGAAATTAGAACATTTGTCTATTTTGCTTTATTCGTTAAGGATGATCGATTAAGTTTTCAATTGTACAGATGCTAAAGAGCAGAGGAGAAAATTAGATGTTCCATTTGTCTTCATGCATGTAGGATGTTGCTCTTTAATTAAGTTTTCAATTTTCTTGGTTTCATGTGAAAAAAAGTAAAGAAAAGAAAAGGTTTTCAGTTGTCTTGGAAATTGTACACCATTGACTTTGGTTATAGAGTTGAATGGCACTGGCAACACAGAACTCCGTCTGTGTGTGAGAAAGAGAAATGTTTGGAACAGAGAACCTACTATCTACTATAGTACAACGCCGCATTCTCCGAATCGTCAGGTGGACTTGGTATTTGAAAAAATAAGTCAAAGTGGTTTATTTTTTGTTCTTATTTAAATTTTTTTATATCACTTAGTTTATTGTCAAATTTTTTTTGAAGATTATTGCATCCTCACGATAAGAGGAATCTAAAAAGTAAATTTTTTTGATCAAAATCCAATTTTTTTTGAATAAAAACGAAAAAATTGGCTTATTGGCTTATTTTTGTCTTTATTCAAAAAATATTAGATTTCGGTCAAATTTTTTTACTTTTTAGATTCCTCTTGTTGTGAGGATACAAAATCCCCGAAAAAATTGACAATAAGCTAAGGCTCCGTTCCAGAAACCTTCTTAAAAAATAAGTACTTATTTTGCCACTTCTCAAAAAAAATAAGAAGGTTTGTTCCACAAAATCCAAATAAGCAGCTTATTTTACATTTTCAAACTCAAAAATAACGTAAATGAGACATAATTTTTCAATTTTTTTTGCACCGTATTAAATATCTCAATGAGATCTATCAAACAAGATCCATATTGATAGGAAAATTATTTGCGTAAGTACATGATTTTTGAGCTTGAAATTGTCTTCTCAAAAAATAAGTAATTGTTCAATCTTTTCAGGAACAAGCCTTCTTATTACACAAAAAATAAGTTCTTATTTCGTTTCTGGAACGGGGCCTAAGTGATACAAAAAAATTTAAATAAGGACAAAAAATTTGAATAAAAATTTGTTTGTCTCTTTTTGGACTTTTGCGTATCCATTTTTTTTTTTTTGCATTATAAATTGGATAAATCAGATATCTATTTTACTCTTGCTTTTAAAAATTTAAAATAAAGTAACTTTTCAAAAAAAAAAAAAAATTGAATGCTAAATGTTGGTGAGTTCAAATTTTCTAGATTTGTTTTTGAAAAGCCGAGACGCAAAAAGCCTGAAAAAGCGCATTTGGTCATGGCAAAGACATGAGAGTCTAATGTATTGCACAGTTTTTTTTATCGTTGGCCTTTTGAAGCTGACCCTTGAAAGTCGGGTCTTACATTTTTTATTATATGAAATCATTATTTTCTCTAAAAAGTTGAATTACCGAAATTGAACTAACATATAGGAGTAGAGCCAAGAGCCTTTTAGACAGCATCAAGAGTGCACTTCGGTGCCATGATAAAGAAGATCATGTCTTCTTTCATGGTGCTAATCTTACTATTACAATAATATTGAGTTTCGCCTAAGAAAAAAGAAAGAAAGAACGGAGGGAATATTGTTTGCTTTTCTCCGGCAAACTCAGCTAGTTCTGCATCGGGTTTTGGTTTTCCTTGTATTTCTTAGATGTTCTGTTTTATTTTGGTTGGTACCATGCCAGCTTTGCTTATATGTTCTTGATATTTCCTTTCCAGGCTTTTGAAGGCAAATAATGTCCGGTGCAATGCAAGGCTTCCAACATAATTGGAATGTTCACTTGGAGGTAGAGTCTTTCTCGGAGGAAGAAGGCGACTTGGAAGATGGAGCGGATCTCTGGATTTTTAATATCAAGTTTTTGGCGGATTTGGAGTGTGCTCCTTGTGTTTGGATTTGCCGGGTGTTTAGCTTTCAGTGTTTTTATTTTTTTGGTGTTTGTCTAGTTGTTTGGGCTGCTTTGGGGGTTTTGTTTGTTTTGGTTCTTGGTTTTTGAGGCTTTTGGCTGTTTTCGGTTTTTGGTGTCCGGTTGGTGTCTGTCTGCCTTTAGGTCTCAGGTGACTTTGTGCTGGTATGTCTTTGATCCTTTTAATCTTAATTTATAATTCTTTCTAAAGATTAATAAATTCTTTTTGCTTAGAAAAAAAATATACTACGTATATATATAATTGGAATGTTTGTGTTCTGTTGTGAATTTTTGTTGGGGCAATATAGTAAAATTTGGTGGAATCTATAAATTGTTCTTGTTGAAAATTAATGTGAGTGGGTCACTTGATTCCAATTGTCCCTTAGTGCCTCGGCCCATAGGACTGAGGGCTATGAAATATAAAGTATACATCTAACCAAACAAAACTCTACGTGGGTAGGTGAAAGAACAATATTTCCTCCCTAATCGGGTCAATTATGGCTTAAATCCGAACATTCTAGGTCAGGTGTGTTCCCCATTTCATCATAAAGTTTCTACGCTAATCCAATCCAACCCACCTTTTTAATTGAGAAAAGGAAAAAAAAAAAACGAGACTCTACGTGGGTTCTAGATAACCAGAGATTAATATTTCAAGAATATTCAAACATCAATGCCATTTATTTGAAGGGTAAAGTCCAGATACACCCCTGTACTTTGGTCGTTTTTCAACTACACCCCTTCTACTTCATTTTTAATCACTCGCACCCCTTGTACTTAAGACTGGTTTGGAACTGTTAGTATTTCCGTCCAAAGTAACGAAAAGATTGAAATACCCATTTGTATTCCACTTTTTTCCCCTTTTTTCATTTACGTGTTATCCCTACTCTCTACAAAGCTCTAGTTCTGCAATGGTGGAGAGTGAAACGTAAGATTGTGAATTATCTACTTCAAAAAACAAAAGATTGTGTTCGTAAGGTACGTTGATAGCCCCAAAATCGTCTAGGGTTTTCGTTCATTTCTGGTATTTTGATAGCCCCAAAATCATTTGGGTTTTTGTTCATTTATGGTACGTTGATAGCCCCAAACCTATGCATGCAAGGTATTTTAAAGAAATAAAAACAACACTTTGTTCATTTACCAAAATCTGTCACCCTTTCTTTAAAAAATCATAACTTATTCATATAAGGTCCAAAAATACTCAAACCAGCGCCCAAACTTGCGTAACATCCATGTGTATCTACTGTAAAAATTGAAAGATTAGTTATCAACCAAATATTCTCCAAATTTCAAAAGAACAAGCTGTCCTACAGAAAAACAGGGCAGCCAAACATGTCTTCGTAGAAAATCCATAACTAATTCATCTCAACTCCAAAAATATTGAAACCAACTCTCAAAGTTTCATAACGTAAAGTATTATTCTCAGTAAAAATATCAGATTCATAACTTAATAGGATAGTCTCCAGAAATAAAAAGAAGATGCTCTGCCCAGATTTTGAAACATGTGTATCAGTCCATATTCCGAAAATCATAACTAATTCTGTGTTGATCGGTTTTGCATGTTCTTGGTATCAAAATCTTCGTCTTTAAATGTACTTTAAAAGTTATGAAGACTTCAAAAATTGAATCATAGCAGAAGGTTTCTCAAAATACGAATTTGTGATGGTCCAGAAAGCTGTCAGGAAAGTTTAAGAAGTTACTGGCAAGAAAATAAGTTTTCCGACGAGAGAATGGTGACGGGAGGTGGTGGCTCGTGGTGGAACTGAGGTGGGGGGTGGAAGAACACCATCGTCCTCCTCTTTCTTCAAATTTCGTAGCTTCCTCCCTCAAAAATTAAAATACATGTTTGACTAGTTTTTACCAAGATGATAAAAAAAATGCTATATCCAAATATATTTACACATATGCATGAGTGTAATTTTAGGTGTCAAATTGGCCATGCCATGTGTCTATAAGCGTGACATGTGTCCTTGCATGCGCAAGTGGTCCCAGATGCCTGAGCGCTCATAGCCGAGAAGCTGTCTGAGTTTTGGTCTCAGAAAAATATGAAATTCGCACATTACCCTAAATAAATTATTCTAAGAATAACCCCATTCTCGGAATTTCAAGAAAAAATCCAAAACAAAAAGAATTGAAATGCCTGGATGATTGACTTGTAAAATATGCTTGTGACTCTGTCCGCGACCAATGATTAATCGTAGTGACGAATTATCATTGTACTAATTTTTTTTAACGTGAGGGATATCACAGTATATATAGGATTTAAATGGGTTTTGAGGGCAATTTGGTCTTAGAAAAGATGTTTTAGAAGGGAAAATTCCCGCCAACAAGCCATTACCTGCTTTTCCGTTACTTTGGACGGAAAAACTAACAGTTCCAAACCAGTCTTAAGTACAAGGGGTGCGAGTGATTAAAAATGAAGTAGAGGGGGTGTAGTTGAAAAACGACCAAAGTACAGGGGGTGTATCTGGACTTTACCCTTATTTGAAAAGCCAAAGACAATAATTCTAGGATAAAGTTAGTTGGCCGTTAAACCTACTATATTAAATGTTATATACAAACAGAACAAGAAGTAGGAAAACAATTAAGCCTGGGGGACCTGTTTTGCTTCCCTAACCACCACGACTGTAGTTCATCAGAGATGCAGAAAGGGGACCGGACACTCTGTAATTTGCTTGAAGCTGATAATAACATCGTTTTTTACGACCGGACAAACATCCAGTGGCTCCAGAGTTTGAAATGTTTGACTTTGATCACGGAATTCGAATTGCGACTTATTAAAAGCGAGCCCTTTAGTTGCTTTCTCGTAGCTACGAGGCTAAACAGTGGGGTTATATATAATCAGCAAGTTTCCCCTGTTTCTCCAAGCAGTCTCACCAATATGAGTTCTACTCACATACATTGGTTAAACGCTCTTCATCTTCAATGTTTTTCTCTCGTAATGTCTACATGGGTTCTGTTCAACATATCCAAAGCTCAAGCTCAAGGAACAGTAGCTAGGCAAAAGGCTTTGAAAAATTCAGTTAATGCCATTTTTGTGTTCGGAGACTCGACAGCTGACCCTGGAAACAACAACTACGTAACGACTATTTTCAAGGGCAATTTTCCGCCTTACGGGAGAGATTTTCCAAATCAAGTCCCAACCGGAAGGTTTACAAATGGACGCCTAGCGCATGACTTTATTGGTGAGATTTCGATACCAGTTTGTACTTTTATTTCTGATTTTAAGGAAACTAAATGGTTAGAAAGTGATCTTGGCTGAGGGATTGTTGCGCTGGTTCAATCCATGCCACCTTTTTATCATGAGGGAAAAAATGTGATCTTAATTAACCAGGATAGTGTGCTTTTGGATGCAGCTAGTTATGTGGGTATCAAAGAGTACGTGCCTCCATATTTGGACCCAACACTTGGCATTGAGGAGCTAATGACCGGAGTCAGTTTCGCCTCTGCTGGATCAGGATTTGACCCACTTACACCACAATTAAGTGTAGGTCTCTCCTTTTTGTCGTTTTATTTTTCTGTACTTGGTGAATTCAGTTGATTAATTAATTGTTTTATAGTTCCAGTTTGATAGGAAATTTATAACCAACTTAAAAAAACATTGTATTGATTATTTACATCATACTGAGTCTTGTCATAAAAAAATTGCTAATATGAATCATGTATGTATGTTATCAACCTCGAGTTTATACGTACGCTAATTCGGATTGATTTGCGTGTTTTTAGAATGTAATCTCACTGCCAAAGCAACTGGAATACTTCAAAGAGTATCAAAAGAGAGTGGAGCTGGTGATAGGGAGAAAAAGAACAGAAAACCTGGTAAAAAATGCACTATACGTTGTGAGTGCTGGTACGAATGACTTTGTTGTGAATTATTTCACTGTACCAATCCGGAGGAAGAGATACAGTCTCCCAGATTACATGGAGTTCTTGTTGCAGCAAGTCCAGCAATTCATGCAGGTTTGATTACTTGAAACATTATTAATTTCGTTAAAGAACGATATAATTTATATAATGTTTGGTACACAAAATGAAAGGACGTATAATAATGAAGATGCATTAAATCAACATATGTTTTGAGATTAAATTCTTTCCGCCGGCAATGAAAATTGTGAATTTTCCGCCACTGCCAATTTGGATTTCACCGTGCATTTATTGAAATATGGATCAGTTTTACCTTGTTTTGGGCTTGTAGGGTTTGTTGGGACAAGGGGCTCGAAGAATAGGAGTGGTTGGATTGCCACCAATGGGTTGCTTGCCTATAGTCATCACCCTTAATTCAAATAATGCAATTCTAAACCGTGGGTGTGTCGATTATTTCTCCTCAGTTGCTAGGCACCACAATCTAATGCTCCAATCAAAGCTCAACACCATGCAATCCAACTTACTTGAATCCGGGGTTAAGATTATCTACATTGATGTATATGGGCCTCTTTCTGATATGATCATCCAAAGCCTCAAGTTCAGTAAGTATATTACTCTTTT